>VMDO01009831.1:0-13197 GCA_007922755.1 Pedetes capensis
AATACAGAATGGTCAGGAATACAGGGTGGTCAGGAATACAGGGTAATCTTGAATACAGGGTGATCTTGAATACAGAATGGTCAGGAATACAGGGTGGTCAGGAATACAGGGTGGTCAGGGTGGTCTAGAATACGGAATGGTCAGGAATACAGGGTGGTCAGGGTGGTCTAGAATACGGAATGGTCAGGAATACAGGGTGGTCAGGGATACAGGGTGGTCAGGAATACAGGGTGGTCAGGAATACAGGGTAATCTTGAATACAGGGTGATCTTGAATACAGAATGGTCAGGAATACAGGGTGGTCAGGAATACAGGGTGGTCAGGGTGGTCTAGAATACGGAATGGTCAGGAATACAGGGTGGTCAGGGTGGTCATGAATACAGAATGGTCAGGAATACAGGATGGTCACCAATACAGGGTGGTCAGGAATACAGGGTGGTCACAAATACAAGGTGGTCATGAATACAGACTGCTCTCCACTCCTGATTAGAACAGTCCTGGGGCAGCTCCCTGGCCAGCCCAGTCCCAGCTGTCCTTTCAGAGGCCAAAACCACCCCAGCTCTGTGCTGGGCCCCGGGGCTGCCTCCTAGGCTGTGTTTCCCTTCCAACCATAAGCTGCACCCAGCGTAGGGGGACCTCATATCTATTTATCTACCTGTTGACGCAGGCTTTTCTACTGGCTTCAGCTCATTTCTCTTCTCTTTTTAGATTTATATTGAACACTGCCATTCACAAACTCATATTTATTTGAAAATGCTATGGTGGAAAGTGGGATGTAAATGGACAAATATAAATGAATTTAGAAAATGATAATGTTCTCTGCTTTATGGGTGTAGATTATGCCTTGCCATGTAGATTGTGAGCTGATTCAAGTTAAAAATAGACTTATTTACAATAGCTGCGTGATGGTTAGCCCCAGGGACGCACCATTTGGCAACTGAGACAGCAGGACAAGGGCCACGGACTCTCCTCCCCTCACCTCCTCTCCACTGCCCCTGTGGCTGAAATGGACGACCGTCCCCAGCTGACCGCCATCCTCCAAGGCAGTCCTTAGCCACCCAGTGCTCTTTCTCTGCTGCTCTGATGGGGTCTGTGGGCCCCCATCTTTATACGTCCAGCGCCTCCACCTTGATCTTCTTTCTGCCTCAGCTATGGCCACCCTGGGAGCTGGGCTGGACTTTCAGGAGTCCATGTTTCTTAAGGGCTGAGGGGCCATGTGAAGACATTGCTTTCTTGATCTCCTGATCCCCTTTGGCTTATCTGGAAACAGAAGGAGACTCTTCTGCCAGGCCTCCTCCCCGATGAGCATCCTCCCCGTGTCCACGGTCACTGAGGACAGCTGCCGCTGCTGGGACAGCAGCAGTGTGCAGACAGCACAGCTTTCATGGTCTCCCCCTGGTTCTCCTCTTTGTCCCCAATGACCTGCACTGGGTTTCCTTCTGTTCATCTTAGGTAGATGCCAACAAGTACACAGAATTTTAAAAAATGCTCTGGTAGAAATTGACATTTGCTATGGACAATTAAGGGAGAAAGACCTGGCAACCCACTCCCAAAAATCAATCTGCCATTGAAAACCCTGTGAATAACAGAAGCACTGACAAAGTGTTTCGCCCGTTGTACATAGGGTCGCTATGAGTCGGATACCAGACTGGAAGGCACCTAACAACAACAACAACAATGGACAATTAAAATGTAGATTCTTAGAAATTCTTAGGTGTAGCTGGGTGTGGTGGCTCATGCCTGTCATCCCAGCAAGTCGGGAGGTGGTGGCAAGAGGATCACAGGTTCAAGGTCAGAGGCAGCCTGTGTAACTTAGCAAGACCTGGCCTCAAGATAAGAAATAAAAAATGGGCTGGAGGTACAGCTCAGGGGTAGAGAGCTCGCAAAGCATGCGTGAGGCCCTGGGGTCTACCCCTAAGTACAGAAAGAAAAGAAAAGAAAAGATATTTTTAGGTGAATAATAATCTTAGCATTCATGCCCCTTAAAAGTGATAAATTTGCTGGGCATGGAGGCGCACACCTGTCATCCCAGCAACTCAGGAGGCGGAGGAAGGAGGATCACAAGTTCGAGACCAGAGGCAGTCTGTGTAACTTAATGAGACCCAGTCACCAAAAAAAAAAAAAAAAAAAAAAAAAAAAAAGGGCTGGTGGTGCAGCTCAGTGGTCCAGCACTTGCAGAGCATGCAGGCGCGAGGCCCTGGGTTCAGGTTCAACCCCCAGTACCAGAAAAAAAAAATGTTAAGTTTAATTTCAATTTATTTTAACAGATACCTAAAAGCATAAAATTATGCATATTCATGGGGCACCACACAATATTTCAATACATGTGTACACTGTATCATGTTTGAATCAGTTTAAACACACCTGTCTCCTCAAACATTTATCATGTCTTCATGACAACATTCAAGCTGTTTTCTAGCTTTTTGAAGTATATAGTATGGTATGGTTATCCGTGGTCACCCTACATTACAATAGCAGGCCAGAACTTCTTGCTCCTGTGTAATAGCAACTTAGTCCCCATTGGTCAACCTTCCTATCCCTCCTCCCTCCATACTTTCCCAGCCTCTAGCAACCACCATTATACTCCCAACTTCTGTGAGATCAACTTTTTTAATAGATGAGTAAGATCATATGGTACTTTCTTTCCATGCCCCACTTATTTGACTTAATGACCTTCAGTTCCACTCACGTTATTGTGAATGGCAGGATCTCATTTTTTACGGCTGAATAGTATTCCATGATAGTAAATGTATACCACACACTCTCAATTCTAATCCATGGTGATTCAGTGCTTTCAGAGGGCTCCAAAATCAGATGCTGATTAGAATCAGTGCAGATCAGATTCACGCAAGAGACCTCTGACTCTGATTCTCTTGCATAAATCAAATCTGCATTTGATTCTAATCTGCACCTGATTTTGGAGCCCTCTAAAGCTGTTGAAAGGGTGTGGATTAGATTCTAGAATACACAGTGCTTCCTAACTTGGCATCTGTTATGGTTTGGCTATGAAGAGTCCCCCCAAAATGCTCATGTACCAAATGGTTGGTTTCCAGCTGGTGGGGCTCTTTTGGGAGGTTTTGGGAATTTCCAGAAGTGGATCATAGCTGGACAAGTTAGGTCATTGAGGGTGTGTCCTTGGGGACTATACCTTGCCTTGGTGCCTTCCTATTACTCCTCTACTCTGCTTCCTGTGTGCCAGGCACCTAAAAACAGCAACAACAATAATGGACAATTAAAATCTAGATTCTTAGAAATTCTTAGGTGTAGCCAGGCGTGGTGGCTCATGCCTGTCATCCCAGCAACTCAGGAGGCTGTGGCAAGAGGATCTCAGGTTCAAGGTCAGAGGCAGCCTGTGTAACTTAGCAAGACCTGGCCTCAAGATAAGAAATAAAAAATGGGCTGGAGGTACAGCTCAGGGGTAGAGAGCTCGCAAAGCATGCGTGAGGCCCTGGGGTCTACCCTTAAGTACCACAAGAAAAGTGAGCTGCTCTACCATGCCCTCCCACTATGGTGGACCGAAACCTCTAAAACCACCCTTAAGTTCTTTGTCAGTTATTTTATCACAGCAATGCACAAAGAGGTTAACACAACATCCTAACATTCCTTGTCATAAGTTTAGTTGCAAAAGCTCATTGAATATTATACTCAAATATTAAAGATACTGATGTGTGCAAACCGGAGATTTATCTCATTCAACTTGCACACAATATCTACCATGTAGCCTGATGGAAAAGCCAATCCTCATTGTCAGACTCAATCAGATCAGATTTACTTACTGTCAGAAAGAATCTGACTGTATGCTTTGTAGTGCACATGTGTGTTAACACGAGTTCCTTTAAACCGCTGCCTTCCTCATTATAACTCTAAGCTAGGTGTCAAGTCTCTGGTGTGGACACAGGCAGGTGCTGCCCTCTCCATTCTTTCTCTGATATCCACCTTTGCTCTCTGGGGGCCTGGCTCCCGAGCAATGGTTCTAGAGTGTTCCCTTCCTGCCCTGGGGCAATGCACAAGAGTAAGACTCAGGAGCAAGAGGTATAGCTCACTTCTTAACTAATGGGCATAAGCAATTGTGCAAGGCAAGTTGGAAAAGGACTCTTGGAACATGGATGTCCTCAGACAGGTGAGCTTTAGGGAAGAGCACGTGAAGGGCCAGGACATGGCTTCCTTTGGTTTTCCCACACCCACCTTTCCCCTAAGGAGCTCATTTCTGTTTCTGAAAATTCAGTCTTTAGTGGAAAGATAGGAGGCCGGGGGCCTATGACACCAATCTTCAGCCATTCCGGTGAGATCATATTTGTGCTTTAAACAATGGAAATGAATCCAGAAAGGTGACCGGTAACAGAATTAGTGGACAAGGACACTCAGCAGTCAGTGCGACAGCATTCCAAGTGTCCTGTATGTAACTAGAGAAAAAAAAATTGGGCATCTCAGGCAGAGTTGTGAAAGGCCTGCATAAGAATCAATTAAACTTCTAAGACTAAAAATAACAATGGCCTGCATGAAATAAACACTAGACAGGATTGATGGCAGATCAAACAAGGAAGAAGAAAAGATAGGTGAATTGGAGGACAGAGCAACGTGAGCTATTCAGACTCAGAGAGGAAACAGGACAGAAAACAAAAAAGAAAAAGAAGGAGAGAGGATCCAAGAGGGGGAGGGCAAATTTCTGTCAGCCTGACCTATGAGTCACTGAATCTCTGAAGGAACAAAGGGGACACAAAAACTCTAGGAGAAATTCAATGGTTGAAAATTATCAAAAACTGCTGGGATTTAGCTCAGTTGGTAGAGCACAGCTCTGCAGTCTCTGAGGTCCCCAGTTCAATTCCCAGCACCACAAAATGAGAGAAGGACGTGGCAATCCACTCCCAAGGCAATCCCGAAACAGCCATTGAAAACCCTATGAGGGTTGCTATGAGTCGGATACTGACTGGATGGCACCTAACAACAACAACAACAACAACAACAACAACAACAGTCCTCCCTTTTGGTGTGCAAAAACTTCCAGGAATTAAACATTTAGCAGGTAGCGGATTACCGAGGGTAGCTGACAGCTGATCTGGAGGAGGCTGGTCATGTGGCCGGGAGCTGAAGCGTGGAGCAGCAGCCCAGAGCAGGGCAGGAGTCCCGAAGATGGCATCCTGCCTTCCCTTCGACCCCTCAGACTCACGCCATGCTCTGCTGGGGCAAGACTTGACAGTTCTCTATGCATCTGGGGAAGGAGCCCAAGAGTTTGTGTAGCATGAAGAACAGAGGTCCCCTCAAGCTGAAATTGCATGTAACAGAGGAGGAACGAGTGAGAGCAGAGAAAGGGTTTTCAGACAATTGCCAGGAGATACACGGATACCTGTACCATGTTGTGGTTGTTGTTGTTGTTGTTGTTAGGTGCCGTCCAGTCGGTATCCAACTCATAGTGACCCTCATAGGGTTTTCAATGGCTGAGTGCTTCGGGATTGCCTTGGGAGTGGATTGCCAGGCCCTTCTCCCATTTTTGGGGTGCTGGGAATTGAACTCGGGGCCTCAGAGACTGCAGCGCAGCGCTCTACCCACTGAGCTAAATCCCAGCCCTGTACCATGTTACCACATTCTAAAATCCATTTAATAAGTAACGCGTCAGGCGATAGCATGGCTAGAGCAATTTTGGTTTGCATTTTTAATGTTTGCCCAGGAAGTAGTGAAAGAGCAAGAACAAAGATTTGTTTTTTTTTTTTTTTCTTACTCAGATAAATGAGGGAGAAGACAAACATCTCAGTTCCTAGGTCCCACTAAGACCTGGACAGTGTAATGTCAGGAAGGACAATCTCTTAAAGTAGTTTGTTGTTGTTGTTGTTGTTAGGTGCCGTCAGTCGGTATCCGACTCATAGCGATCCTCTGTACAACAGGGGAAACACTATTGTCAGTGTTTCTCTGCTATTCATAGGGTTTTCAATGGCTGATTGATTTTTGGGAGGGGGTTGCCAGGTCCTTCTCCCAAGCCTACAGCATCTGGTGTTCCCAGGCGGTCTCCCATCCAGGTACTAACCAGGCCTGACCCTGCTTAGCTTCCGAGATCTGACGGGATCGGATGCCACAGGGCTATGGCTGCAGGCTTAAAGTAGTTTAGAAGCCTAAGAGTCACCCCTTGTCTGTTTTCTGAGCCTCCAGAAGACACCATTCCATGCTTGACTTATATGAGTTTGACTATTTTCAATTCACCATGGAAGAAGATCCAGGACTATTTATTCTTCCGTGCCCAGCCTACTTACCTTAGCACAATGTGTCCAAGTGCATCCATGCTGTCACAGGTGCAAGATCCCCTTTCTTTATTGAGGCTGAATAATATTCCATATAGCTTGCACTTTCTCTGATTCGTCATCAATGGACATTTATACTGTTTGCATGTCTTGGTTGTTGTGAACAATGCAGTGACAAAGTACAGATATTACTCCAAGACCATGATTTTTAGGATTGCCAACAGGTTAGATGGTATGTTACGATTCCTCACCAGGAGAATAATAAATAAGAGGACAGGAGGAAACTTTGGGAGGTGAGGAAGAGGTGTCTAGCATAGATTATTGTGATGGTGTGCAGTTATATATTCACCTCCAAACTCATCAAGTTGTACAACTTTTTGCATGCCCATCATACCTCAGTAAAGTGATTTTTTTAAAAAGAGCAGTCTAATGTGTCTGAATGCACAGGTGTGTAATATAAAAAAGATACAACCTTGACCGTTATTGGTAATCATTGAGGCTGTGTATAAAAATTCTGATTTATACTCTTCTGAGCATTATAGGAAGATTGCATTGCCTAACTGTCTTATAAGTTAGGCAAGGGCACTTTGCTTGTTTCAGCCAAGAACACCCTGCTGGGAGTGATGTATCCCTCACCCCTAGGTGTAAATTCCAGGCATCAATGCTCAGATTACCATTTCCTGCTTCTGACTGTGAAGTGCTCGCCAAGATGCAGCCCCTCCCTGTGAGCAGAGCCTCCTCCTGGCCCTCACTGGACATAGAATGCGAGTGATACATCAGCATGTGACATATGCAGCTGTAGAGATTTTTATGTTACTTTTCACACAGCCTGTTCTAAGTCAAACTGTTGTGCTGTTACGTGCCATCGAGTCATGTCTGACTTGTAGCGACCCTCATAGGGTTTTCAATGACTAATTGCTTCAGGGTTGTCTTGGGAGTGGGTCAGGTCCTACTCCCATTTTTGTGGTGCTGGGAGTCGAACCTGAGACCTCAGAGACTGCAGAACAGCGCTTTACCAACTGAGCTAAATCCCAGCCCCTTGTAGGCATAAGTCAAACTAGTATAGCTTAAAGCACAGCATGCTGTGTGTTGAGAGTCCCAGGTGGGAAGAATAATCATGACCTCTAACCATAAGGAAATTATTTCATTGGGTCACAGAGGATATCTTCCCATCTCATTTTAAAAGCCCCTTCCTCAGGCTAGAATGGTCCATGTGGAGACGGATTAGAGTTGGAAACATAAATATGAACTCATGCTTAGTTGAATATAGAACATTTTATCTAGGTATGTTTATTTGTATGTGTACATACACCATTTAGTAGACAGACATCTCCTTGCTCTGTAAATTGGCCTTGCACATATGATTACTATCTAATTATGAGAAAAATATTGGATAAATCCTAATGGAGGCACATTCTGCAAATTGCCTAAAGCAATTGTTCCTTCTTTAGTACCAAAGACCCCTAATACCCAGAATACGGATTCTAACACTGTTCTCCAATAAACAAAACCAAGGTACTGGGAGAAATGGCTGAGTTTATGTCTGGGGCAGCAAGTTCACAAGAAGATATTGAAGCATCTATAATGCTAGAAAGTAAGAGAATGGACAAAATGAATAATAGCAACCCCACAGTGCTGGGGGTGTGTTAAAGGGACCCAGAAACCAACTGGAAGGCATCTCAATAGCTAAGGCTGGAGAGCTGTGAGCAAAATACATAAAGTCATAGGGGACCATAACCCAAAGCATCAACTAAATATTCATGAGTCCCTATTGACACAAGTAGATGACTGGGTAAAGAAGCAATAAAATAAATAGGGAAGAAGAGAGAAATCGGCCATGCAGAAGAGTCCTAAATAATTTATGCAGACACTTCATCCTCAAGAAGGTTGAGCCTGACTCCCATGCATTAAGTGCTGCCTGCATACACTGACTTCCTTCTGAAGCGTGCAGATATAGAAAAGAGCAGAGAAAGAGTAACTTTATAGTCCCAGGCAGGGGGATGGGATTTAGCTCAGTTGGTAGAGCACCGCTCTGCAGTCTCTGAGGTCCCGACTTCGATTCCCAGCACCACAAAAACAGGAGAAGGACATGGCAACCCACTCCTGAGGCAATCCCGAAACAATCACCCATTGAAAACCCTATAAGGATCACTATGAGTCGGACATGACTCGATGGCACCTAACCAACAACAACATAGTGGTGCATGCCTGCAATCCCAGCAGCTTGGGAGGCGGGGGCAGGAGGATCGCAAGTTGGAGGCCAGAGGCAGTCTGCATAACTTAGCGAGACCCTGTCTCAAAAAGTAGAAAAATGGGCTGAGGGTGCAGCTCAGTGGTCCAGCACTTGCAGAGCATGCAGGCAGGAGACCCTGTGTTCAACCCCAGTACCAAAAAAAGAAAGAAAAGAAAGAAAAAGAGGAACTTTATGGTGAACAGAACTCAGGCACTTTCTCCAGCCAGGTGATGGAGGCCCATGTTTGTGGTGATATTGTCTTGATCGTAGGTAGCCTTGACGTGACATGATGAGATGAGAATGTCACTTTACCACTGTGACTTTTTCTCTCCTGAACACCTTACTACAACACAGTCATGAGAAAAACACACAGCAAATCCCAGTGCGGGCACAGTCTACAAAAACATAAGTCACCGTCTCAAAACTCTCATAGTCAGGGATATCAAGGAAAGTCTGAGAAAGTGTCATAGCCAAGGGGATCCTAAGAAGACATGATGACCAGTATGTGTGCTCCACTGGAGAGGGGCCTGGAACAGAAAAGGGACATGAGGGAAAAAAAACTACAGACATTTTTTGGGTTTTATTTTGTAGTACTGGGGGTTGAACCCAGGGCTTCGCACTTGCATGCTTTGCAAGTGCTGGACCACTGAGCTGCACCCCCAGTCCATTCTTTTTTTTTTTTTTTTACTTCTTGAGACAGAGTCTCAATAAATTATACAGACTACCTCTGGTCTCAAACTTGTGATCCTCCTGCATCTGCCTCCCCAATCACTGGGATTACAGGCATGCACCACCATGCCCAGCTAAAAATGAAGGAAATCTAAGGAAAGTATCATCCTAAAACAATGTGTCAGCATTGTTTCACCAATTGTAATTAATGTACCTGTTGGGCGCCCCCCACCTGTCTGTCAGTTTATCCTGCTGTGGGGGTTTATGTGTTGCTGTGATGCTGAAAGCTATGCCACTGGTATTTCAGGTACTGGTAGGGCCATCCATGGTGGACAGGTTTCCACTGAGCTTCCAGACTAAGACAGACTAGGGAGAAGGACCCAGAAGCCCACTCCTGAAACAAATAGCCATTAAAAACCATATGAATAACAGAGAAGCACTGTCAAATATAATGTTGGGAAATGAGCCCCCCAGGGTGGAAGGCATTCGAGAAATGACTAGGAAAGAGTTGCCTCCCCAAAGTAGAGTGGATCCTAATGACAGGAATGGAGCAAAGGCCCTGGAGCTTCCTTTTGCTGATGTTAACTCCAACACAATTACACAACTCAAAATGAGAAGAAAGGTACTGAATGTAACATTTGTATCAAACCTAAAAGGGTTGTGTGCATGGCGCAGTGTCAGGGAGTATTTCCTTCTGATGTACACAGGGTCACTGAGTCAGATCCAACTCAACAGCACTTAACAACAACCTAAAATGACAACACTATGGGCAACTACCTGTAGAGTCCATAGGAATCCTCCATACTATTTAATCTTTCTGTAAGTCTAAAACTATTCTAATAGAAAAGGGATTGTGAAGATGCTATTTACAATACCAGAAAAGTATGAATTACTAAGATATTTAAGTTTCTAAAAGGATATTCAAACTCCCTGGAAACTACAAATAGACAGCTATTTTTCTTTACTGAGAAAAATTTTAAAAGACCTAAATAAATTGAGTTATACTGTAGTCACTGATTGTAAGATTCAATATTATTTAGATGACCATTCTCAAATTGTTTTATAGATTCATTGCAATCTTGATCAGCATTCCAGCAAATTTTGTAGAAATTGACAAGCTATTTCTAAACTTATATGCAAATGAAAATGACCTAGGATCTAAAACATCTTCAAAAAGTATAGTTTTAAGACTGGCTACCTGATTTCTGCCTGCAGCCGTAGCCCTGTGGCATCTGATCCTGTCACATCTCGGAAACAGGGTTGGGCCTGGTTAGTACTTGGATGGGAGACCGCCTGGGAACACCAGGTGCTGTAGGCTTGGGAAATGGACCCAGAAACCCACTCCCCAAAATCAATCTGCCATTGAAAACCCTATGAACATCAGAGAAGCACTGACAATAATGTTTTGCCTGTTGTACACAGGGTCGCTATGAGCTGGATACCAACTCGATGGCACCTAACAACAACAATGATGACCTGATTTCTGGTGCTGGGATTTAGCTTAATTAGTAGAGCGCTGCTCTGCAGTCTCTGGGGTCCCGGGTTTGATTCCTAGTACTGCAAAAATGGGAGAAGGATGTGGCAATCCATTCCCAGGGCAATTACAAAAACAATCAGCCATTGAAAACCCTGTGATGGTGGCTAGGAATTCTATGCGACTAGACAGCACCTAACAGCAACAAGAACCTGATTTCTGTCTATTATAAAGCTACTGTAGTCATGGCACTCAGGAATGATTTTTAAATTAGATAAATAAAAATGGCACAAATGGAGTTAAAAATAGACCCACTCATACAGTCAATTGATTTTTGACAAAAGTGCAAGGAAAATTTAATGTGCATGATGTTTTTTCTACAAATATCCCAGAACAATTGGATATACAAATGCAGAAAATAAACTTCAATTCATACCTCACATCATATAAAAAAATCATCCAAAGTGTGTCATGTTCCTAAATAAAACATGAATCTACAAAGTACTAGCAGGCATAGAAAAGAAAGAGGGGGAGTGAGAAGAAATTGATAAACAATCAAGCTGGAGGCTCCCTTTATGCAGCTGTCCATGGGGATTGTGGAAATGCCCTGCTCTCCTGTTGTTGTTGTTGTTGTTGTTAGGTGCCGTCGAGTCGGATACCGACTCATAGCGACCCTACTTACAACAGTTGAAACACTATTGTCAGTGCTTCTCCACTGTTCATAGGGTTTTCAATGGCTGATTGATTTTTGGGAGGGGGTTGCCAGGTCCTTCTCCCAAGCCTACAGCACCTGGTGTTCCCTGGTGGTCTCCCATCCAGGTACTAACCAGGCCCGACCCTGCTTAGCTTCCGAGATCTGACGGGATCGGATGCCACAGGGCTACAGCTGAAGTATTGTTAAAAGCAAAAGCAAATGTATATGTCCGGTGTATTGTCTGGTGCAATTAATGTCAGAGAAAATTTATTTGTTGAGCTGGACACACAGATGTGTCCATGGACCAAGTGGCCTTCCTGGGACCGATGGCTGTGCGGTTCACGATCTAGTGTTTTGTCTCTCTGGGAATATCCTACTCCCACTCAGCTGCTGAGAAAACCCCGCCCCCCCTTGACACCTGTCAGCCACAGATTGTCAACAGCGTGGGGAATTTGGCATTGGGAACTCTCAGAGAAATTAGGCTGGACTTCATTCATTCGATTTCTTAACACCCCACAGAGATGCCATGCTCCCCAGGAGTGAGACAGAGCCAAGCAGTCACAATCTAGCTCTGCTGCGCACTTGTTCCTTGACCTTGAAAGTTACTGTTTGCCATTACAGCCTAATATGTGAACAATAAAAAGTCTGTTTAGAATTAGAATTGTTATAACAGAGCCGGGTGCAGTGGAGCACGCCTGTAATCCCAGCAGCTCGGGAGGCGGAGGCAGGAGGACCGCAAGACCAGAGGCAGTCTGCGTAACTTAGCGAGACCCTGTCTTAAAAAGCAAAAAAAAAACTGGGCTGAGGGTGCAGCTCAGTGGTCCAGCACTTGCAGAGCATGCAGGCGCGAGGCCCTGGGTTCAACCCCCAGTACCATACACACACAAAGAAAAACACATTGTTATAACAATTAATAAAATAGGAGAATTAAAGCAGCTAGTAGCACTGTGCCCTTGATATTTGCTCTGCAATTGGCACATTTTATTTCCATCACCCTAGAAAATGTTCCGTCCTTTCCTGAAGGGGTCGGAAAAGCCATGGCACACCAGTGACACACCAGATTAGCATTTGTTGAACAAAGAGACTAATGGGGAAAGCATATATTGTATAATTATAGGATTGAACCGAAGGGTGAGAGACTTTCCAAAACAAATTCAGGGTTTTTAAAAGTAGACAGTACAAATGGGTAGAAGAAAAGTCCCCACGCACATAGCCCCTGGTGTTGAACTTTCATGTGGTCTCCAGGGTATAAATTATATGTCCGTAGGGTGACTTTGGGGAACACTTACACTGAGAGATGAAACAATTGGAGTTTTTAAAAAGACAAATAATAGATGTCACTCGGTGCAACAAAACACTGTCAATCATTATTTCACATTGGTTGTGATTCTGGGCACGTGATGGGATTGTGTGTGTGTGTGACTGACGTATAGCCACATACTGGCCTCCATGTGGTTTTCAGATACACTCATTGGAACAAATCCCCGTCTCCGGGCTTGGACGCTGGCTTCTCACTTCTTAGAGCACCCTTTTCTTAAATGTCCCCTTGCTGCTGTTAGGTCTCCACTCAAATGGTACCTTCCCAGAGAGAGCTTCTTTGGACCCTTGAAGACAGAGAACCCAGTACTATTCTCTAGCTCCTTAACAGGAGGTAAGGTATGTTTTTTAGATCTTAGGCTTATTTTCTTCATGGAGTTTTGTGAGATAGGACCTACGCATAACTTTTCAAAGTTTAATTGAGTTATGGTAGCAACGTGGAGTATGTCATTCACTCAAAAGATGGTGGGGACCAAATGATGGCCAGCGCCGACACGCAACAGGCAGGGCAGTGAAGAAGGTGCGGAGGCTCCGTGGAAGAGGGCAGACCATTTTGTAGTGCTATTTGAAATTCCGCCTA
>VMDO01009831.1:13297-74987 GCA_007922755.1 Pedetes capensis
TCGGAAGCTAAGCAGGGTCGGGCCTGGTTAGTACCTGGATGGGAGACCGCCTGGGAACACCAGAAGCTGTAGGCTTGGGAGAAGGACCTGGCAACCCCCTCCCAAAAATCAATCTGCCATTGAAAACCCTATGAACAGCAGAGAAGCACTGACAATAGTGTTTCCCCTGTTGAACAGAGGGTCACTATGAGTCGGATACCGACTCAATGGCACCTAACAACAACAACAACAGTTGAAATTCTGGAACATTGCAGAAGTATAATAATGGAAGTGTGAATAAAGGAACAGCATCTCCAACAGGCCTCATAATTGCACACATTGATGGGGAGTTTGAGGCGTGTGGTCCTGTGTGTGAGGAGCACAAGAGAAGGGCGTGGAGGCTGTGCACAGCAGAGTCCTCCTCTCCCTGCTGTGATGTTGGAACAGTTTCCATGCTCACCATAGAGATCTCCCCAACAATGTGCATGTGAGACGGGAGCAAGAAGAACAAGCATACAATGCGTTCTTAAGAGAGCAAATGGAGAGTTTTGTCTCAAGATGTGTATATATTTTTGGCACCCTTTGTATTTTGGGGGTTACATACGTGTTTGCATCGATGTCTTTTGGACAAAGATTTTTAACTGGTTTAGCAGAGTTCAAAGTGATTTACCTGCCATCATGTTGTTCTTGTTGTTAGGTGCTGTTGAATCGGATTCAACAATGAAACACTCTCCAACCCTGTGCCATGCCCAATGCTATTGTCAGTGTTTCTCTGTTGTTCATAGGGTTTTCAATGGTAGATTGTTTCAGAAGTGGGCTGCCAGGTCCTTCTCCTAGCCTGCAGCACCTGGTGTTCCCAGGCAGTCTCCCCATCCAAGGACTCACCAGGCTGACCCTGCTGAGCTTCCAAGATCAAGTGGATCTGTTTCTAGGGTGCTATGGCTGCAGACCACCCTCATTAGAGTAATACAGCATTCTGTATCTGTCTACATATTTACATTTGCCAACGAATTTGTACGTTCTCATGCGAGGATAGTTCTGTTCGGTGTCCTTTCAAATATTAAACTCCCCTCAGAAGTTCTTGTGAGACAGCTTTGCATTTGTCTCGAAAGCCTTTATCTCCCCATCTTTAAGAACGGTTTTGTCTGTTGTAGTTGTCTTGATTGGCAGGGTTATTTTTTTTTTTCATTCAGCACTTTGAAAATATTATCCTGTTACCAATCAGCTGGGTGAGATTCTTTTGCTCTACCCTGATAGGAGTCATGAGTAGACAAGAGAAGCTCTTTCAGTGCTGACCATCTCAAACCCTGGAGTGCCCAAGGCCTCAGGCTGGACAGGTAGATCCAGAGGCTGACAGCTTCAAGCCCTGAGAACCAGGGGCTATTGCTCCAGGCTTTGGAAGCCAGAGACTTATAGCTCTAGACACTCAGATTGGAGGCTTAGTGGTCTGGGCTTTAACTACCAGGGGCTCCAGTACTTGACAGCTTTTATAATCCCTGGCTTGCAACGGCAAGCAACACCAGGTGGTGGCTTCTAGTGTTACAGCTGTCATACAGGCCTCAGGTGCTGGGACCCTCAGCCCTACAGTGGCAAGTATTACACCTATTGGGCCTAGGGCATCTGAGACTATCTGCTCTTTGACAGCTCCTTGGAATTCTTCCAGTGACCAGGGCTTATAGTTTCACGTCCTCAGCTTCTGACAGCCCTCATTGTCTCTGCTGCCTCTGATCCCATCATTTCTTCTTCCAAGTTGTTCCCTGGAACTCTTCAGCTGCCCTCTCATTGCTGCTGCTTCTGCCATTACCATGGCATTTGCTCTATTACTTCCACCATCGTCCTCTTCCTGGTTTTGTGTTACCAGCTCAACTACTCCACTAATAAGAAAGATCAGAAATAGGCAAGAAAGGCCCAATTGAAGGATGCCTTTCATTGGGACTAATGTTGCAACACCAAGGGAAGTACAGGAGGGTGTCTCCTACCTGGCTCCCAAAGTGAGCTGAAGACACTTCTCATATAGCCAGAAAGGCAGCATGGTGGGGATGTCCGCACCAATCATGGCACAGACCTTCTACAAATGAGAGATGGCACTGCAGTCACAGCAGTCCCTCTCCTGCATGCAAATGAAGGACTATGTTTGCACTAATCACAGGCCTTCTGCTGAGCCACCAGGGAAAATGCTACTCTTCTGGCCTGGATGAAGACAGCTTCAGGATCATCCGGAGTTTACCAAGGTTTATGATGGCAAAAAGCCCAGCACAAGCTATTTGAAACAGTCATGGCTGGGACAGTGCCTTTAGGAGCTCGAGTTGCGCTTCAGCAGGAAGAAGCCATAGTTCTTCTGTAGTTTCCTCAAGGCGAACATGGGATGTGCAAAGCAGCCGATGCTGTCACAAGCCCACTAGCTGCTTGGCTGATAATTCTTCCCTGAAGGTATCCAGAGCATCAGGGAAGGGTCTAACAGCTGTCAAATTGCCCCAGCTCTCAACACCTTTGTTGTTGTTGTTAGGTGCCGTCGAGTCGTGTCCGACTCATAGCGACCCTCATAGGGTTTTCAATGGCAGATTGTTTCGGAATCGCCTTGGGAGTGGGTTGCCATGTCCTTCTCCCATTTTTGCGGTGCTGGGAATCAAACTCAGGACCTCAGAGACTGCAGGGCGGCACTCTACCAACTGAGCTAAATTCCAGCCCTCCAACACCTTAAATTATTTAAAAATAAACACCAAAAGGGGTGCTCACATTAAAGGTTTATTGTTAACATTGATTTAATGGTATTTAACAATGTTTTAATTGTTTAACTCCTGCCTGAGTGTCCCAGGGAGAGATGGTCCCTTTAATCTTTCTCAATCCCACTTCCTCTGACATGCAAGGTTTCCACTGAGATAGCCTCTGATGGTCTTGTGGAAGTTTCCATCTTTGTAAAAAGTCATATTTCTCTTGAGCCTTTCAAAACATTCCTTTTTCCCCAGTAATGGGATGGGAGATGAACCCAAGATCTAAGCCTGGTGCACCCTAGCAGATGCTTTACCACTGATCTGCACTGTAACCTTTATTTATTTATTTATTTATTTATTTATTTATTTATTTATTTTAATTTTGAGACAGGATGTTGCTATGTTGAGCAGGCTGGCTCTGACTTCAAGTTTGTGATCCTCCTGCCTCAGCTTCCTGAGTTGCTGAGATGATAGGTGCATGCCATAGCACCCAACTCAAAACATTGTCTGTCATTGACATTTGACAATTTGATTTTATGTCTTGACTTGGATTTCTTACATAGACTCCTCTAAGCTTCCTGGATCTAGATTTCAATTTCCTTCCTCAGATTTGGGGAGTCTTCTACAATTCTGAGTTGAATAATCTTTCTGGTCTTTCTCTCTCTCTCTCTCTCTTTCTCTCTCTCTCTCTCTCTCATCCACAATATCTACATTGGTATGTGTGATGGTATCCCATAGCTCCTTTAATCTTTTTTTCACTCCTCTAAATTCTTCTTTTTAGTTCTTCTGACTAGATCATTTCAAGTGATCTATCTTTGATTCTTTATTCTTCCTCTGGACCTTCTTTGAACCCCTTATTGATATCTCAGATCAGTTACTGTATTCAATTCTAAGACTTCTATTTAAATTTTTCTTTCTTTGTTAGAACTCTCAATTTGTTAATCTATTATTCTCTTGACATCATTGTCCATTTTATATAATGGTTATCAATCAATAATTCACATATCTCTGTTTCATTATGGTCAGTTTTGGGAATTCTATCTTCATCCTTTGTTGTAGTCATGTGTCCCTGTTTCTTTGTGTTCCTTAATCCTTTGTTTTGGTGTTTATCTATACACTAAGGGAAAAAATTTATGTCCCAATCTTCACAAATTGGCCCTATATAGGATAACACCTTCCTCAATTAACCTGGCCAGAGCTTATGTGAGCTTCTCAAACCTGCTTGCTAGTCTCCAACTACCATCTTGTTCTTAGTGACTACTAGGAGTGTAGAATGTGCTAAGTCTTGTCATCATTTTGAGACATGAGACAGGTGTCAATCCCAGGTCTGACTCATAGCAATCCTATGTATAACAAAATGAAACAGTACCTGACACTGTGCCAGGCACATGATCTTTTATATGTTTAAGCCCACTGTTGTCACCACAGTGTCAATCCATCTAGTTGAAGGTCTTCCTTTTGTTTGTTGACCCGCCACTCTTCCAAACATGATGTCCTTCTCCAGGGATTGGTCCCTCCTGATGACATGTCCAAAATACTTAAGATAGAGTTTAACCATCCCTGCTTCCAAGGAGCACTCTGGTTGCACTTCTTCTAGAACAGATCTGTTGGTTCTTTTGGCAGTCCATGGCAGATTCAATAGTCATCTCCAGCACCATAATTCAAAGCATCAATTCTTCTCCTGTCTCCCTTGTTCACTGTCCAGCTTTCACAGGAATATGATGCAACTGGAAATTCCATGGCATAAGTCAGAGGCATCTTTGTCTTCAATGTGACATCTTTAATTTTCAACACTTCAAACCTTTTGCAACAGCTTTTTCCAATGCAATGCATCTTTTTATTTCTTGACTACTGCTTCTGTGGGTGTTGACTTTAGAAGGGAATAGCTGTGGTGGATGTTGGCATACTAGTTTATCCACCACATTTGTTCTCTGTTACTCCCATAAGTTCAGTAGATAATTTGTTCCAAAGGCTCTCTAAGATAGGAGATCTAGAAAACAGTACCTTAAGAAGCATCAAGGATAGTTGAAATATTAGATGGGTGGTCCAATGCTTTCCATCCTCAGTGAGACACTGGGAGCTTGTATTTCTCCTTGGTTGTAGGGCACTGTCCTGGAGATGGGATTATGGTGAAATTGTGAGCCCAATTTTCCTACAAGTTTTAATGTGACTAGTTTCCACTTGCATGGGTTGGAGACTCTTGATTAGGTTCTGAATTTCTCACAAAGGTACTTGATCCAAAACATATAAGTTGTTGTTGAATCAGTAGGTCCAGAAGGGGAAGGAGAGTCTGCAGCTTCCTGTTCTGCCATCTTGGTGACATCATCCTAGATTTTCTAAGTTGAAAAAATAACAAACTTTATTATTGTAAGCGACTATATGTCTGTTTTTCTGTTATATAATATATTCCACTTACTCTTCTTCATTCCTCCACCACAAACCACACCTCCCCATCCTGCTTATTGTCAGCCTTGTGGTCAGAATGCGGGACTGTTTTTCCTTTTTTCCTAACATTCCTTCCCTTAGGCAATAAACTCTTGATCACTGAGAGGACTGTTTTACTATATATTTCAGTTTACCATCTGAGTACTAGAGATTTTAAGGATTGTACTGAAGAGGGCTCACCCTCTTAACGAGAGAACATAATCATCCACATGAGAGAAATAAACTTAAAAATTCTCCATATTCCTTTGACATATACTGTACATCCTAATGTAGGGTTTAGTATCCATGTCATATCTTTTATATCATACCAAACAATTGGCATAATTCATAAGCTAGAAGTGAAAGGAACATTTATGCATTTATATCCACTATGCCTGAGATTGTGCTAAGAGTTTTCATTCATTATATCATCTATTTACATTAAGACTAAACATTATTTCCATCTTTCAGGTCACAAAAATGAGATTGTGAGCAGGCATGGTGGCGCACACCTGTAATCCCAGTGGCTCGGGAGGCAGAGGCAGGAGGATTGCAAGTTTGAGACCAGAGGCAGTCTGTGTAACTTAGTGAGACCCCATCTCACAAATTAAAAAAATAGGCTGGGGGTGCAGCTCAGTGGTCCAGTCATGCAAAGCATGCAGGCATGAGGCTCTGGGTTCAACCCCCCGTACCACATAAACACACACACAAAAATTGTGTGAGGTTATGTACATCTGGAAGACCATCCGGGTAATCATGGATAAGTCAGGAGTGGAATGCATTCTACCTTACTCCAAAGTCCACACATTGGCAGCGTCCCTAAAAAGTCCTATCTGCTGAGAGGTGATGCGGAAGGGGATTTGGATGCAGCTGGACAAGATTCCAGGGCTGGGATTTAGCTCAGCTGGTAGAGCGCTGCTTTGCAGTCTCTGAGGTCCTGAGTTCGATTCTCAGCACCGCAAAATGGGAAAAGGACATGGCGATCCACTCCCAAGGCAATCCCGAGAAACAGCCATTGAAAACCCTATGAGGGTCGCTATGAGTCGACTTGACTCGACGGCACCTAACAACAGCAACAGACAAGATTCCTCCTTACTTCTGCTGGTATAACCACACAACTATCTCAGCTGAGAGAACCTGAAATGTTCTAGTCACCTTTGCAACCAAATTTTACTTCTTCCTTTTCATAAGACTATTGGAAAAAATTCTAAATATTGTGTCTAATGTCTGCAGTCTGGCAAGAAAGTCAGGGAAACCACAGTTTTCTAAGAGAATTGATTAACCCAGGAGAAAATCACCTAACACTGAGAGTCTGGACCTCTTTGAAGCCAACCAATAGTGAGAGGAACCTCTCTCCTGCATCACCTTGTCGGGGTTCGGCTCAGGCCTGGCAGAGGTCAGAGCCTTGCCCAGACACCACGTGGGTATCAGGGACTCACGGGACCGGGTTTGGTGTAATGGCCAGTGGCTCCAATGAAGGACCTCGGGAGACCTTCTACAGGAAAACAGGAAGGGAAGGTTTATTGCGTTGCTCCCCAAGTGGGGTGCAACCAGCAAGCAACCCCTAACAAGTGCCAAAGTGCTGGCTCTAAGCCTGTAGCATAGAATGCTGCAGGCTGAGTGCTGGAACAGCTCAGCCTTAAAGGCACAGCTATAGCAGCCAGTGTTCTGCTGGGCTGGAGGTCCAATGGTCTTGACCCTCGCAGCTCGCTTTCTCTGCCTCCCACCATCCCAAGGATGGGAGGAATTGGGGGGCTGTTTGTGGCTTGATTATAGCCTTCGGCACTTCGGGGCCCCTGGTCTTAATGCGTTGGCTTGCTTGGAGATCTTCTGCTGGAATAGGGAAGTGATGGGGTCCAGGTAGTAATTGAGAGATGGAGAATGGTGGGGGGGGGAAGAGGGTCCGGGAGCCCTGCTTATATAGGGTCCCGGAGCAGGGCATGTGCTGGAGTCAACCAACCAGGGCACACTCCTGGAAGGTACAGCAGATAAACTGACATACCTGCCAGGTAGGGGCAGTTATCTAACAGGTGATGCCAAGGATAGCCAATCAGGATTAAGATAGATGAGGCTGGTCAAGCTGGTCAGGGGCCATCTTTGCTCACTCGATGGGAGGGGTAGGTGTGAGTGAGTGAGATGTGGTCCAGGGGTCACCTAGGGGTCAGTCCCTCAGGCTAATATGAGGGACCCTAGTTATGGGGTACATTTTAAAAATTCCCAACATCACCTCTCACCATTGGCTGTGCAAAGGGCTCACGGCTCCTGTGAGATTGAATGCAAAGAACAGGCTGAGCACTTTAAATCCTGGTCTGTTTCCTTCCTTACCCTGACTCAGAGAGCCTCATCATCCAATTACACTGCAGCCTACAGAGCCAGGTATGTGCCAGTTCATATGTCACCAATTTAGGCCTTTGCATTTTTAATAATACCCTTTAATGAATATTGTGTTTTACTAAAAACACTTCTAACTAGTCTTGCTGTTATGTGGGAGAAAGCCAGCTCTGGAGAAATCCAATTGAATCCATTTTCAGAGTGAAGCTGGGATGAAATAATTTTGCATTTATCATTGAAGTTAATTGTAATGAGCCCAAGTCTAATGAGCCTTACCTCTAAACTCCATTTAAGGCAATAGTTAATTGCTTCATTTTAATAAATGTTGTCAGGATAGCGAACATAACAATGACTGAGCGCGCAATTACGACTGAGGCTAGAAAATGAAGATATACAAAGCTTAATGAGATACCTAATCTGAAAAGGCAATTAGTATCCAGAGGTGGAATAGGACATCTTTCCAAAGGCCACATAGAGCTGAGCAATTTGTGTGAAGCACACACAAGGATTCAGATTGTGTGGGCGTCACTAAGTCCCTGGGCTGGGATTTAGCTCAGTTGGTGGAGCGCCACTCTGCAGTCTCTGAGGTCCTGAGTTTGATTCCCAGCACCGCAAAAATGGGAGAAGGACCTGGCAACCCACCCCCAAGGCAATCCCGAAACAGTCAGCCATTGAGAAACCCTATGAGGGTCGCTATGAGTCGGACCTGACTCGATGGCACCTAACAACAACTAAGTCCCTACTGTGTACCAGGCTCAGCCCTAGGTGGGACCCCGGACCCGTTGAATCCATCCTACTATATCTGGGAAGGAAAGTGAGGCTCAGAAAGGTTGTATAAATCCTGCATCCAGACAGCTATTCAATGGCAGCTTCACAATTCAAAGGCTTTCTTCTGGAACCTGAGAAACATAGTCTAGTCCCCAATGGGACATCACGCTTGGATTTTCATAGACTGTGATCATTCTGAACCTTTAAAATGGGGGTCGGTGAGTGGACTGGGTTTCTTATTCTTGGAAAGATAGGAAGTGCACTTTCCATTGGAGGGGGAGGAAAGCGCTCTTAGTAAGTAAACTGTACCTCACTTTAGAATAGATATTTGGAGCCGGGCGCAGTGGCGCATGCCTGTAATCCCAATGGCTCAGGAGGCGGAGTCAGGAGGATTGCAAGTTCGAGACCACAGGTAGTCTGCGTAACTTAGCGAGACCCTGTCTCAAAAAGTAAGAAAATGGGCTGAGGGTGCAGCTCATTGGTCCAGCACTTTCAGACTGTGCAAGCACGAGGCCCTGGTTTCAACCCCCAGTACCACACACACACAAAAAGAATAGATATTTGCCCCAATATTGAAATCAATCTGCTCCTCTTACTCCGTTCTCTCCCACTGAATGACTTTGAGATTCTTAAAAACCCAGTGTCTCAGAGACCCAGAGCCAGAGGAAAAAATAATGAACTCATTAAGTGTTGAAGGCAAAATGCGAGAGGGAGAGAAAAGATGAACGAGGAAGAGGAGTAGAAAGCCACAGAGATGACATGCTACGGTGCCCACCACTGCTCTATGTGAGGCCTGGGATGAGACACTGCCGCTGGCTCTGTAAGTGGACGCGCTCAGCAATGAAATGTGTCCATGGACACGCCTCTGGGGGAGCAGGCTGCAGAAAAGGCCGTGAGAAGGTGAGAGAGGGTTTGCATCTTCCTGCCCCCTCCACGCGGCCGAGGTTTTCCTCCAAGGGAGGTAATGCCCTGGACTTCTAGGTTGCACACACAACTCTTTTTTTTTTTATTATTGGAAATTTTTAATGTACATCTTAATGTGATTCATTTTGACATGCTTTTCATTGTGACATTTCCATATATGCATTTTGATAAACATTATTCATATAGGTTACCCCTTACCCTCCCCTATGCTCCCCCATCCCACCCTTCCCATCTAAATTTCCCATCTAAGTCTTCTCTATCTTTTACTTAGTAGTATTTTTCTGTATGTCCTTGGGTTCCAGTTCTGTTTAAGATAGAAACTTTTCCTGTAGTGGTCTTTGTTTTTATCTTGTTAGAACAATTACATTTTCTAGACCATTTATATTGACATCATTCTTATCTCCCCCCCCCTTATATTATGATCCGACCTTTGAATAGGATTTTTCCTTATAATTTTGAATCAGCTCCCTCACATGAGTGAGAACATGTGGTGTTTCTCTTTCTGAGCACACACAACTCTTCATTCAGCTGACCCCCGGAAATCCGCATCCATGCCTGCAACACCGGGCAGGCTGTGGGCCGGCCTCTCTCTCAAGCTAGAGGGGCCAGCGGCTTCCCGAAGGGACGTGGAAGAAAGCAGGCTCGCTTGTCACCTCACCTGTACCAAAAGCAATCCTGAGAAGAGGAGGAGGTGGAGAAGAGGCATTGGCTTCTTCACGTGCTGCCATGAGGCTCGATGCTAATTGATAAGGCCAATAGGGGAGGGAGGGCTGGGATTTAGATCAGTTGGTAGAGCACTGCGCTGCAGTCTCTGAGGTCCCGAGTTCAATTCCCAGCACCACAAAAGTGGGAGAAGGACCTGGCAATCCACTCCCTAAGCTATCCCTAAATAGTCAGCCATTGAAAACCCTATGAGGGTCACTATGAGTCGGATACCGACTCCACAGCACCTAACAACAATAACAATAGGGGAGGGAGGGGCTAAAAGTAAATGAGGCTGAAGAAATCCAGCATGTCCCAATCACATTTTCTGACAGATTCCACTCATTACCTGTCTGTCTTATCTATCTACCTATCTGCACATACATGTTATTGTCGAGTCGGGATCCAACTCATAGCGGCCCTACGTAGGACAGGCGAAACACTATTGTCAGTGCTTCTCTGCTGTTCGTAGGATTTTTGATGGCAGATTGATTTTTGGGGGTGGGTTGCCATGTCCTTCTCCCCTGCACATACATGTTGTTGTTGTTGTTGTTAGGTGCTGTCAAGTCAGTGTCCGACTCATAGTGACCCTACATACAACAGGGGAGACACTATTGTCAGTGTTTCTCTGCTGTTCATAGGGTTTTCAATGGTGGATTGATTTTTGGGAGTGGGTTGCCAGATCCATTTCTCAAGCCTACAGTGCCTGGTATTCCCAGGAGGTCTCCCATCCAAGCACTAACCAGACCGGAGCCTGCTTAGCTTCCAAGATCTGACGGGATCAGATGCCACAGGGCTACGGCTACAGGCTGCACATACATAAAGGCACAGAATTTCTGAGTATGGAATCTTAGCTAATCTTCCACAGATGTTCATTGTAGCTTTAGGGGAACAACCAAAGAAGGGGTCTTTTTGACTCTACTGAAAAAGTAACTCCATCAGTAGCGCTTGTTTACAAATGTTAGGTGCAGGCATAGGGGAACAGAGAGCTGGCTAAACACCAGTCAGTCAGGTGATAAAGAAGAGCCCCCAACATGATTGCGGAGGCTGATGGAGCCCAGCCCTTGGGAACCAGGCAGTTCTCAGAAAAGTTCATCTCTGTGTCTGCTTGCCTGTGTCTCTGCCAAATCTAAAGTTCTCACCTGTTCAGCCATACTTTGTAATCACCTTGAGACCTTGGGTGAATCGCACCCAAATGAGACCTTGGTCTTTATCTGCAAAATAAGGGGTTCTGATCAAGCATTTCTCCTGGGCGTGCGGCAAGAATATTTTTATTTGTGGTCTTTTCCAGTAACACGTGGTCTCACACATAGCTCTACTCAATCACGTCTACTACCCTGGAGTTATGTTCCTGGATTGCCTTTCCGTTCCTGTTATCATTCTTTGCTGAGGTTACACCATTTAGTCTCATTTACGAACCTGAAAAATCTTGCTTTCAATATCATGATTCACCTCATTAATATAAGCAGTAATGGTGTGCCATTCTGTGCAAAGTCTTATAGAATCTGCAGGAAAATCTGCTCTTACTTAGAAGAAGCACGAGTGGGGGCGTACAGAAAGCCCTTGGGTCAGGTGTCCTGGCTATGGGGTCCTAGGATGCAAAGCAAGCTTTCTGAAGTTTTCCACTGTAAAATATGGGGGCAGAGCATATAATCTTGAACTCCTCCTCCACATATAGAAATCTCTGTTCCTATGTTCTCCAATTCCCTGCTGTTTGCAATGTTAACTTGAATTTCTTGGGCTCAGCTCATACTGCACGTGTCTGTTGCTTGACTAAAGCTTAATTTGACACAAAGAAACATTGTCACGAAGCAGTATGAATACCACACTATGGTGGCTGTAACTACTATTACAGTTGCTTTGATTAAGTGACAGTGAAATTGAAAGAATTCTTAGCAAGCTGGCAAAGCATAAACCTTTCTTCCTGAAATCACACTGGCTATTGAAATGACTGGCTGGGATTTAGCTAAGTGGGTAGAGCGCTGCGCTGCAGTCTCTGAGGTCCCGAGTTCAATTCCCAGCACCGCAAAAATGGGAGAAGGACCTGGCAATCCACTCCCAAGGCAATCCCGAAACAGTCAGCCATTGAAAACCCTATGAGGGTCGCTATGAGTCGGATACCGACTCAACAGCACCTAACAACAACAACACCATTGAAATGAGTCTGCAGCCATAGCACCCTGGCATCCGGTCCTGCCTGACCTCAGAAGCTAAGCAGGGTTGGCCTGGTTAGTCCTTGGTTCGGAGACCACCTGGGAATACCAGGCGCTGCAGGCTGGGGAGTTGGACTAGGCAGCCCACTCCTGAAACAATTGCCATTGAAAACCCTATGAATAGCAGAGAAGCACTGACCATAGTGCTGGGCATGGCACGGCATCTGGGAGTATTTTGTTCTGTTGTACGTAGGGTTGCTATGAGTCAGACCTGACTTGACGGCACCTAACAACAAGAACATTGAAATGGAGTGTCTACATTGTCTTTTCTCCAAATACCGACTAATGTGTGTTACAAAACTTTCTATTTTAATGTAATGACTAAGGAGATATATAACCTTACTCTCCTCCCTCATCTCCATTCCATCTCAAGTCAAAGAAAAGATTAAAAAAAAAATCTAAATAAAGGGAAACTTATTATTTTCCCAAATTCTTTCTGCTAATGGCCTTCATGTGTTTTAGGGGATATATTTACAAATCAAACATTATGAAGAATGGGAATACCAGAACACTTAATTGTACCCCTGGGGAATCTGTACATGGACCAGGAGGCAGTCGTTCAAACAGAACAGGGAAATACTGCTTGGTTAAATGTCAAGAAAGGTGTGTGTCAGAGCTGGGTCCTTTCCCTGGAACTCCTCAATCTCTACGCAGAGCAGAAAGGCATAAGGCATTATATTTCCCGGACTGAATGACAAAGGAGCCAGCCAAAAGTGTGTTCTGGAAACCATAGCTAAGTAGCAGCATTTCAGTTTCAATGTAGCACAGAGAGAGGATTGGGAAGCAGGGTGTCAAGGCCTGAGGCATTTGAAGAGGTAGAAGAAGGGACCACAGGAAATGAGAAATGGGTCAGGTTTCCAAAGCTGGATAGAAGGATGAAAGCCAACACATGAACTCTGTTGCTGTCTCCCCAGAGGATGCACAGGCTGTGTGCTGCGTATGAACCACGCTGGACTAAAATGCAGGATATCAGGAGGCAAGTTGTTGTTATTGTTGTTAGGTGCCATCAAGTCGGTATCCGACTCATAGCGACCCTCATAGGATTTTCAATGGCTGACTGTTTTGGGATTGCCTTGGGAGTGGATTGCCAGGTCCTTCTCCCATTTTTGGGGTGCTGGGAATTGAACTCGGGACCTCAGAGACTGCAGTGCAGTGCAGTGCTCTACCAACTGAGCTAAACCCCAGCCCTGAGGCAAGTTAGAGTTTCTAAAAATTAGTTGCCTGAATTTGTACAAGTCATTCATATTTTTGCCATCTATAAAAATGGAGAATTTGTTTGTTTTGTTTTGTTTTGTGAGCTGCACCCCCAGCCCTTTTTTTTTTTTTTTTTTTTTTTTTTTTTTTTTTTTTTTTTTTTTTTTTTTACTTTTTGAGACAGGGTCTCGCTAAATTACGCAGACTGCATCTGGTCTCGAACTTGTGATCCTCCTGCCTCCACCTCCTGAGACGCTGGGATTATAGGCATGTGCCACTGAGCCCGGCTAAAATGGAGAATTTTTTATAAAAGCTAAACTTTCTCCCCACTGTGGCAGTCCACCATATCAATTACTTCTTCCCTTGGCCAGGCAGGCTGTGGCACAATGGCTGATAAACACCATAAACCATGGTCTGGGATGATGGTTTTCCTGAAACTATCACAGAATAAACATGCAAAATATAATGCATGTGAGCTGCTATTGGGAACTCTAACCTTGGAAAAGGTCATCACAGCCCACGTGAGACAGCCCATCGGGAAGGGAGAGCACAGCCGGGCTACAGGTCACGTGTGTGAGTGCTCCGTGGGCTGCTATAAGCCTGCAACCCAGGGCAGGGGCACTGCGGGACTGTGAGGTGAGGACGCACAAGGGCCGCACAGGCAGATGGCGAAAGGCCAGACACTAAGGGGATGGAGGAGAGTCAGCCTGGTAGGTGTGGCTGAAGAAGAGGCAGATACATCATAGGATGAAGGTCAAGAGGACAAAGGTCAAAGGGGAGGAAGCAGAGACCACGGGAAAGGCAACAAAGCCATGGCACGAACACAGCTCATGCAGCACCGTGGACAGACTCTCTGAACGGGAAGTGGCCTCCCGGTGGGTGCATCATGCACCCGTGTGACCTCAGCCCATTCTCAATGGGGTCAACTCCACCCAAGCTGGGACGTGTGGCTCTTCAAAGAAAAGGCCAGACAAGATGACTCAGCTCAAGGTTAGGGGTACAGCGGGATTTCTACATAGTGATCTCTCAGAAAGAAGAAACTGTCAAAACAAAGGAACAGAAGAGACCTTAAAATAATTAAATAGCTGATGACTCGAGAGAATGTCAAAACTCAGAACCTTATTAATCTGTCTGTATGTTAGCATTTTTTTTCTTTTGAACTAATATGGGTGGGGGGTGGCATACCAAAATATTTTGGGTACTTAGGAGTTCTACCTGCAAATGGATAAAAGGCTTTTAAAGAATCAGCATGAATGGAGCTGGGCGCAATGGCACATGCCTGTAATCCCAGCGGCTCGGGAGGCGGAGGCAGGAGGATCGCAAGTTTGAGACCAGAGGCAGTCTGCGTAATTTAGTGAGACCCTGTCTCCAGAAAGTAGGAAAAATGGGCTGGGGGTGCAGCTCAGTGGTCCAGCACTTGCCACTTGCAAAGCATGCAAGCTTGAGGCCCTGGGTTTAACCCCCAGTACTGAAACAAAACAAAACAAAACAAAACAAAACAAAACATCATGAATGAATCAGTGAACCCTCTGAGCTTGTCCAGGAGGATGGCTCTGGTCTCTTTCTAATCCCAGCAGACCTTTTGGAAGTTTGAAACAATCATTTAGTTTCTTACGACGGCTGTTTTGTTGATGGCGAAATTAGGACCACAGTTGTTGTGAGATTTAAGTTCAGATAATAAATCTTACCTATCAACTTGCTTAACCTGGCCAGGCTTTGTGCTTAGCATTTTACAGAAAGGGTGGGGAAAGAAAGAAGAAGGGAGAATTTGCTCACATCCTAACACCTGCTTTCACTCCCACATCACAGAAAATGGATTTCCTCTGCCCCTCTCCCTCTGCCACTCTTTCTTCTCCCTGAATTTAATAAGACAGTTTTTAGGAACCATAGTAGAAATTACACCGCTCCCCTTTTTTTCATTGGAAATTTTTAATGTACACCTTAATGTGATCCATTCTGACATACTTTTCATTGTGACATTTCCGTATATGCATTTTGTTGTACATTATTCATATACGTTCCCCCTTACCCTCTTGTGCACTTCCTCCCCCCGTCCCACCCTCCCATCAAAGACTTCTCTACCATTTACTTGTCTTTTTATGGTAATATTTTTCTGTATATCCTTGGGTTCCAGTTCTGTTTAAGATAGAAACTTTTTCTGTAGTGAACTTTCTTTTTACCTTGTCAGAACTCTTACATGCATTTTCTAGGCCATCTATAATAATACCATTCTTAGCTCTTTTTTTCTTTTATTATGATCTGACCTTTGTATAGGATTTTTTCCTCCTTGTAATTTTGATTCAGCTCCCACATATGGGTGAGAACATGAAATTACACCGCTCCCCTTTCCAAGTCATGGAGAAATTCACTTAATTTCCTAAACTTCAATTTTCTCCCCAGTAAATCCTGGATTGAAACACATTGTTGATATATCTGGGGGCAGACAAAAATGTGTGTCTGGCAGACATCTGGCACTTAGTAAATGGCAGGAAACATTTTCAATGTGAGGTGGAATAGAATTTTGGTGGTTAATATTTATCAAAGGGCATCTGTGCCATCTTTTTACTTTGCCTCAATAACACACAAGTTTATAATTATTATTGTTGTTAAGTGCTATGGAATCGGGTCTGACTCATAGCTACCCTATGTACAACAGAACAAAATGATCCCCGGCTCTGTGCCAGGCACACAATCTTTTTTGTACTTAAGCCCATTATTGCAGCCACTGTGTCAATCCCCCTAGTGGAGGGTCTTCCTTTTTTTCATTAACCTGCCATTCTCCCAAACATGATGTCCTTCTCCAGGGATTGGTCCTTCCTGACAACATGTCCAAGATACATCAGATATGTCCTCACTTGGGAACAATTTACCTATTCAATGTTCATAGCTTGCTCATGTAGAAACAGCAAGGGAGTTAAGCTCTGTGTTTCTCCGTGTTCTTGTTGTTAGGTGCTGTCGAGTCAGGTCTGACTCATCGCGACCTTATGAACAAAAGAAAAAAACAATACCTGGCATGCTCTGTCATGCTCAGCACACTTGTCAGTGCTTCTCTGCTGTACATAGGGTTCTCAATGGCAGATTGATTTTTGGGAGTGAGTTGCCAGGTCCTTCTCCCAAGCCTACAGCACCTGGTGTTCCCAGGTGGTCTCCCATCCAAGTACTAACCAGGCCCGACCCTGCTTAGGTTTTGAGATCTGATGGGATCAGATGCCATGGTGGTATAGCTGTAGACTGTGTTTCTCCATAGTGGTACAGAATTTGAGGTGGAAGCTGGGGGAGAGAAGACATATGTGACCTAAATGGTATACAGAGCCTATAGCTCAGAAGATAGCACCCATGAAGGACAGTCGTCATCCGCCTTTGAGACAGCTTTAAATGCCTCAGGCCAAACCCAACAACTGCTACACAACCAGATGCATAGAAATTAAGCTTTCAGGAGAGCGCAGGCAGATAAGCCTCACAAGCTTGTGGCCAAGGCAACATCTTCAAAAAGCTGTGGTCTGCCCCTAGTGGTGTGGTGGTGAGGGAAAAGGCAAAAGCAAGGGGCCAAAATCACCTCTAGGGACTGAGCGCGTGCGCCTGCTGAGGTGGCACAGGCAGGGGAAGAGCATGTGCCAAGGGGCTGAGGAAATGTCTTGTTCTCTCCTGAAAAGCTAAAAGTATGGAGGCTGCTCTAGAACATATGGATATCAGAACATCTCAGATACCTGCTGAGGACAGACTGGAGACTCCTTGTCAGTGGATTTGGGTCTTACTTGAGAACTATGGGTCATGTTCTACTGGGAATAAGGGAGGACGATGAGTCCAATAAATCACCACAAAAGGGAATCATTGCGAACTGCCAGGAGGTGCCTGGTGACACGTTATCTGTAATACCGTTTCTATATCACAAATAAAATGATCGTAGATGGGCCGAGATGACAAGGGATTTTCTTTTTCCCCCCAGATAAGTGGATCTAATCTTTCCTCCCCGGGCCTAAAGTATAGAATTTGAGAGATGAACAAGTGGAAGTGTCTGTTCTTTTTCTTTAAAACTTAAAGCGTGATGCATTAAGGACTGGGGGCCTTTCGATGGTGTCCATCTGCCACTGCTGTGGTTGCTGGACTGTTGTCACTTCCGGCTGGAAAGGCCGCAGGGGAGAGGTTGACAAGGTGTGGTCTCCCAGCTGGTAGGCGGTGTTCTCCCGAGGTGCTCAGCATGGCAGGCGGATCCGAGACACCGAGTGACCTCCATGGCTCACAGCCGTCTCAGGAGACACGGATTACATGCTGAAATTCAACTTGCAGTGAGCCCAGCTAGCCTTAGATGCTCCCCTCCGTGGGTCCGAGTCCTGAAAATGTAACTGGAAGAGATGTGTTTGCCAGTGACAGAACCTCCACATTGGTTCTCTGATCAGAGAGGAAAGGATCATTGTGCTAGGAAGGGTGAGTAGAAGCTGGAAGTTTCCCTCTGTAACAGGCTAGTAAACAGAACCAATTCCTGGGCAATTTGCTGAGTTTAGTGTCATTATTGCCTGCAGCCATAGCCCTGTGGTATCTGATCCCATCAGATCTCACAAGCTAAGCAGGGTCAGGCCTGGTTAGTCCTTGGATGGGCGACTGCCTGGGAACACCAGGTGCTGTAGGCTTGGGAGACGGACCCAGCAACCCACTCCTAAAAATCAATCTGCCATTGAAAATCCCATGAACAGCAGGGAAGCACTGACAATAGTGTTTCCCTGTTGTACAGAGGGTCGCTATGAGTCGGATACACCTAACAACAAAACAACAAAAGTCATTATTAAAGTGTCACTATTAAAGCTGCAGCATGCTGATACCAATCACATTTCCATCTAACTTGCTGCTTACTGGGGTGACACTTGGGTGGATCTTGCAGAATGTCTACAGATTATCATGGACATAGGGATGCCTCCATTTCATCTGCTGTTCCAGGGGTAGCATTGTCCCTACATGAAACCAGCACAGCATCTGGTATTTGTTGTTCTTGTCAGGTGCCAATGAGTCAGGTCTGACTCATAGCAACTCTACGTACAATAGAATAAAATATTTTCTGAATCTGTGCCAGGCAAATGATCTTTTTTTGTGTTAAAGCCCATTGTGGCAGTCACTGTGTCAATCCGTTTAGTTGAAGGTCTTCCTTTTTATCACTGATCTGCCACTCTCCCAAATATGATGTCCTTCTCCAGGGACTGTTCCTTCCTAAAAACATATCTAGAACTCCTAAGATGTAGTCTAGCCATCCTTGCTTCCAAGGAGCATTCTACACTTCTTCTAGGACAGGTCAGTTAGTTCTTTTGGCAGTCCATGGTATATTCAATATTCATCTTCAGCACCATAACTCAAAAGTATCAGTTCTTCTCCTGTCTCCCTTATTCAATGTCCAGCTTTCACAACCATATGATGTGACTAAAAATACCATGGCATGAGTCAGGCACATCTTCATCTTCAATGTTACATCTTCACTTTTTGAGACTTTAAAGAAGTCTTTTGCAATATCCTTTCCCAATGCAATGCATCTTTTGATTCCTTGACTGCTGCTTCCCAGGGTGTTGATTGTAGACCCAAGTAAAGTAAAATCTTGGACAACCTTAACCTTTTCTCCATTTATCATGACGTTGCATACTGACCCAGCTGTAAGGATTTTTGTTTTGTTGATGTTGAGTTGCAATTTATACTGAAGGCTGTGTTCTTTGATCTTCTTCAGTAAATATTTCAAATCTTCTTCAGTTTCAGCAAGCAAAGTTGTATCATCTGCATTACAGGTTGTTAATGAGTTTTCCTCCAGTCATGATGCCATGTTCTCCATAAAGTTCAGCTTCTTGGATTATTTGCTCACCATAGAGATTGAAGAGGTATGGTGAAATGATACAACCTGATGCACACCTTTCTTAAATTTATACCAGGCAATGTTTCTGCATTATTTTTGAATGACTGCCTCCTAGTCCATGTACAGATTCCTCATGAGTACAATTAAGTGCTCTGGTATACCCATTCTTCACAATTTTTTCCATAATTTGTTATGATCCACACAGTTAAATGCCTTTGCATAGTCAATAAAACATAGATAGACATCTTTTTGGTATTCTCTGCCTTCAGCTAATAGCTATCTGACATCAGCAATGATGTCCCTTGTTCCACACCCTCTTCTGATTTTCTGGCAGTTCCCTGTCTATATATTGCTAGAGTCACGTTTGAATGATCTTTAGCAAAATTTCACTTGCATGTGATGTTAATATCATTTGATAGTTTCCACATTTGATTGGATCTCTTTTCTTGGGAGTAAGTACAAATATGGATCTCTTCCAGTCAGTTGGTCAGGTAGCTCTTTTCCAAATCTCTTGACATAAAGAAGTGAGCATCTCCAGTGCTGCATCTGTTGAAACATCTCTATTGATATTGCATCAATTCCTGGAGCCTCGTGTCTCACCAATGTCTTCAAGGCAGCTTCTACTTCTTCCTTCAGTACCACTGGTTCATGATCATGTGAAACACCTTGAAATGGTTGATGATCCATCAAGTCTTTTTTATATAATGACTCTGTGTATTCCTTCCATCTTCTTGATGTTTCCTGAATCTTTTAATATTTCCAGTATAGAATTCTTCATTGTTGCCACTTGAGGCTTGATTTTTTTTTCTTTAGTTATTTAAGCTTGAGAAAAACAGAGCATGTTCTTCCCTTTTGGTTTTCTATGCATCTGGTATGTAGCTGTGGACATAAATGATTCTTTTTCTCCATATAACTTGTCAAGAACAACCAGAAGTAACTTGTGTTTACCTGCCAGGACCAATAGTACAACTTCACAGTCTCAGCAACACTGCTCCAATTCTCCTGCTGTCTGCTATAATGTAGTTTAGAAAAGGATAATTATCTTGACACTCCACAGGACATCACAGTGGTACAACAATTAGCCTTCATGGCTCTGATGAACAGCATGTCCTTTTAAATGAGACGTGTAATCTAGAGAGTGGGAGATAAATCCTACATAAAACTAGGGTCTACCCCTTTAGGGATATTTCTCCAGATTTCAGTGACCTACAAGAGGAAAGCAAGCTACCACTTGCACATACTACCAAAAAAAAATTTTTTTAAACATGACTCTTGGGAAACTTTTTGGCATTTGGAAGGTAGCGTTTACATTTGTGTGTCTCGCTTAGGCACAATGACACAGTCACCTGTATAGCTGCTGGTTCTAACTAGGGAAGAAGGTGAATGAATGCAGCCAAGGGTAGAAACTCTCCGCTGCAGGGTGGGCTTGCTGTCCCACATGGGGTTCCTGATCTGGCAGATCCTTGAGATTTTTTTTTTTTAAATAAAGAAGTTATATGGAGTTAGTAGCAAACACCAACAGGAGAGTCACAGGTAAACCTCCATGGAAAGTATGAAGTTCTGTGTCCTCATCTGAAGGTATCTATTCTGCTTTAAAGATACCTTCTGGTAGAGGCTGAATGCCTAGCCATGATCCAGCAAGTGACCATGTAACCTTGGTGTTCACCAACTGCATGCCATGTGACTAAAGGTTGTGCGTGCAAAGTGGTAATCTATTATCAAATGGAATGATGTAAAATAGTTGATTTGGACAGGTCTGAATATACAAATACCAGAAGTTACAGGAGCACGCATTTTAGACTCCTCTAGTACCATCCCCTTCACCATTACTCTCTCCCTCCTTCATCCATGCATGCCCTCCTATGTCATTATTTATGCTCTGTTGGTCTGGGAAGAAAAAGCTCAAGTCTAATTTACAGACAGTTATGCATCTTGTGCTTGAATCACCTGAAAGCAAGTCGCCATAGCAGTGTAAGACCACTCAGGGTCAACTTGAAGGACAAGGGATAAGAGGATCCTCTCAGGGCACAAAACTTCAAGTGATACTTTAGATTGACCACTTTTTATTGCCATTTAAGATGGCCTAAAGTAAGAATCTACACTGACCCATGGGTGGTTAACAATCATTTGGCTAGATAGTCAGGGACTTAGAAGAGACAAGATCTGGAAGATTCATGAGAAGAAAGCTTGGAGAGAGAAACATACAGATGCAATGTAAGAATGGAAACAGACTGTGAAGATGTTGGGACACATGTGGATGTTTACCTACAAGCATCCACAGCAGAGAAGGTGGCTCTTGATAATCAGACAGGCAAAGGGACACATCCTGTGGGTTTCACTAAGCCTCTTTCTTTGGCAATCCCTGGGCTTGTTCCTTGGGCCCATCGACAAGATAGTCACAGTGGTAGAGATGGAGTCTGTGCATAGCTCAACAACAAGGTCCTCCCCTGGTGAAGGCTGATCTGGCCTCCAGTGTCGACACCAGAGACAGCACTGAGCCTCCAGTATGGAAACATTCCCCAAGAGGAACCAACCAGTCACCGGGCGTAGGGAAAAATTGGGAGGAAATTGGCAAAAACTCCCAAACTAGGAAAACAGCTTTTGAATATCTGATTTTGTAAATTAGAAATCTAGGGAAAATGAAAGTAACTTGGTTGCATGTTTGTACAAAACCCTTCCTGATTGGACAATTGGACTGAAAGCTGATTGGCTCAGGCCATTCCCTGGGCAAGCTATATAAAGAGCTGCACTGTGGCAGCTCGACCCTTTACATCTTTTAGGCCCCTTTAGGCCTTTTAGGCCTTTCTTCTCCTTCTGCCCACACCATCGACTAAACAAGGCCTTCTCGCCCGTTCCTGCCTGAAGGAAATACCTCTCCCGCTGCTCTCCCCTGGACCTTCTGTGAGGAAAGAATGCTCTCCCATTGCAATCATCATCAAGGAAAGAACCTGCTCTCCATCTGATCACCGACGAAACAACAGCTGTCTCCTCGTGACCACTGAGACGACCAACACAGGTGTTTGCCCCTGGAAGGCAAAAGCGCCTGAGGCTTTTCCTTTCTCCCATCTCCTCTGGGGTCCCGAGGGCCGCAGGAGTCTGCGCCCTTCACCCAAGGGTCTCAAGTGAACTGTGTTTAGTATCTGTGTGCGTGGCGGCGCCACCCATCTGAACCTCCAGGCCGGACCGGAGGCACACGCCCCACATAGAGTTGGTGCCCGAACGAGGGGCCCAACAACCGGGTAGCAGGATACTTGCACGAAACCACTTCCATCATGGAGGGAGCAGGTATTTGCACTCATTACCTTTGACACACATTCTTATACTGTTTGCCCCCACCCTGCATGGTGCTTCTATACTGCCACCATCTTTGGGTTTGTCTCTGTTCTCCACAGTTGTGCATAGCCCTGCTTCTGCTCAAGGAATGCACTTTACAGCAGAAGTACAATCTGGGCAGGGCCCACGGCTTCAGCTAGCCTCACCACACATCCTAGTCCACAAGCAGCTGCCCTGAGAGATGCCTCCTGTCATCCCAGAAACTCAGAGGTGGAGACAGGAAGGTCACAGTTTCGGGGCCAGAGGCAGCCTGTGCAACTTAGCGAGACCTTGTCTCAAAATAAAAATTACAGAGAGAGAGAGAGAGAGAGAGAGAGAGAGAGAGAGGGGAAAAGAGAAAGAAAAAAGAAAGAAAAAGTAAGAAAGAGAAGAGAGGGAGGGAGGGAGAGAGAGAGAAGGGAGGGAGGGAGGGTGGGAGGGAAAGAAGGATAATTAATTGTTGACTTGTTGAAGACTCAATTTTGGGTCCCACTGGAAGAAAACATCCTGAAAGGACAGGGTTCTGTCTTCCAGAGGCAACATGAATTTTTGCATCAAGGACAATAATATGATTCCCCCTCCTCCAAAACAAGGGTATGTGGGTCTGGGCATTAAGGCATGGGATTATGGGTATATTCTCTCAGTTATTACATCTAATAAGACACTCACAGAAGAAATGCTGCACCTAGTAAAATTTTTGAACCCAAAATCAATAAATGCTTATATACCTAACCCCAAACTGAAATTAGAAACTGTAACTCTAAGTTGACATCTGATTATAAGTTTGAATTTTGCTATAGTTCAAACTTCGCATAGGAGTTTAAAATTACCTATTTCATTTTTAGAAAATGAATATTGTGAAATGCCATAAATGCCTAATATCTCCTCACGCACTCTCTAATGTATTTTATTAGAAAATTGTGTATGTATTGTGAAATTCCTACCTTAACGTTGTACTTCTTTCCTCACACTCTGATTTCTTCTTCTGTAATCGCTTGTAATCATGATGATATTATATTTCACTTCCAGACCCCCCTGTATGATGACCGATATTCACCATTATTAAGAATAAGGATAATTGAAACTTACCTTTAGGAAAGCCTGTGAAAGTCTCCATATCTCACTTCACCCACCTAACTCAGAATCCTTACAAAATTATCCAGGAGACAAAATCCTCTGGCCTCTTCTTGTTAATCCCAGTACTGGGGAATTTGCTAACGAGGCATCGACACTGCGGCAGCTTCTCATTCAGGATGAGCAGATCCTCGCCACCTGTCATCTCCAGCTGTTTGACCCTGTTCTTCCCTCTAGGGAAGGGATGGGCAAGCCTTGGTCCTTGGGCCAGACTTGGCCCACGACCATTTTTGTGCTCAGTTTTATTGGTCCACACCGTAGGCATTCAGTCAAAACGCATCTCTTGCTGCTCTTATGCTAAGTATTTGCTACATATTGCTGTGGGCTGCAAAGCCTCAAACATTGACTACTTGACCCTTCGTAGAAAAAGACTGCTGGTCGTCTGTACAGAGAATGTTATCCAGACTACACTGTGCATATCCAAATCAGCTTACACTCTATCCCCTGGGGTGCTAGGAGAAAACGTTATAAATTATGTCTACAACTAAACTGATCTCATCCTTTAAAAGTCCATGCTTTTATGTGCATAAACACATATATACATATATACATATATGTATTAAATGGAGGTGTGCACAGTACATAACTAGTGCTATAGAATTTTAGCAGTTACTGAAACTGTATTAGCATATAACACATTATGTATGTGTTATAATTGTATATGTCTGCAGCCATAGCTCTGTGGCGTCCGACCCCATCAGATCTTGGAAGCTACGCAGGGTCGAGCCTGGTTAGTCCTTGGATGGGAGACTGCCAGGGAATACCAGGTGCTGTAGGCTTAGGAGACAGACCCAGCAACCCCCTCCCAAAAATCAATCTGCCATTGAAAACTCAATGAACAGCAGAGAAGCACTGACAATAGTGTTTTGCCTGTTGTATGTAGGGTGACTGAGTTTAATACCAACTCGATGGCACCTGTCAACAACACCATAATTGTATATCATTTTATTATATACATAATTATATACATATATACATATAATATACATATAATACATATGTACATATAATACATATATATACATTATATTATATACATAATTATAACATATAATTATGTAGGATTAATTTCAATGTATTAATTTTATACATGAATAAGATTACAATAATTTCTAAAATTCTATAGCGCTTATTATGTGCTAGCCACTTCTCAAAATGATTGTTTCAACTAGTTTAATGCTCACTACAATGATTAGTGCAATTATTATTCCCATTCTCATTTTATAGATGAGGAAACTATTGCACGGTTAGGTTAATGGACCACCAAAGCCTACAACAAAAGCGCAGCAGAAGTGAGATTCAAAACCCAAAGACACCTGCTTCTGAGTCTATGTTGCGATCTCTTTCACACACACACACACTTTTTCCCATAAACACACAACATGAGTGAAGGTCGCAGACGCAAGTATTTCCTGCTGTGTGCACACGCCGTTAAGGACTTTTGTGGTCTGTTGCTCTCGAAGGGAGGCAGCCGTTCTCTTTTGCACCTGACACAGATTTGTAGAAAGCTTTTAAGTCCCTGCTAACTCTTGTGTGGGTCTCCTGGTACTTGCAGAACCAACTGCGTTTGTTAATTTTTGTCACTTCATTGCATCAGACTTAAGCCAAGTGAATGTGCACTTGCTGTTGTAGGACCCCAAAATTAGGATCTTCGAGGAGAGAGGCCCCAGAGAGAGACACCGAGACGCAGATCGATGCAATAAACATGAGGCTTTATTTCCGGCGCCGGGGTCAACCCTCCATAGAGTCTCCCTAGCAAGGGAAGGAAGGCGACCCCGAAGGAGAGGGGCTTGAGGTTTTTATACATTTTTAGGGGATGGTGGGAGGTCACAAGACTTGTTCTGAATTAATTGGTGGGAGAAGGACAGAGTAGTCGGGACGGGTGTTGATTGGGTAAGTCTAGAGGAATTCAAAGAATACTTTCAGGGCGGGCTTCTGGAAAATTTCAACCGTTAGGGTCTAGCTGACCTTCGGTCAGTGCATTCTTGTGGTTCATCTGTTTCTGGGAATCCTTTATCTGGTTTCTTTGTCCAGGGACCACCTGCCTAGGTCAGGAAATTGAAACCTACGCAGGCTAAATTACACAGAAACTTCTAAGCAAGCATTTCAGAGACTTTAGACAATCATTGTAAGTTACCAAGTAAACCATATTAGGTTGTCAGTGAGTTCCAAGCACTCACGAGGAGGGGGAGGAGAGGGCGATAGCATCCTTCACTGTTACTTGTGAGAGCTCACTGCTTCGCAGACCCCCCCCCCCCATGGACACCGTCTCCTCCTGTGTCCTTGTTAAGTTATGCTGTTACTTTGAAACCCAGATTCTGCCCCTGCCTTAGTCAAGCTGGCCCTTCGCACTTCGCCTTTTGTTTCCTCGATGCTCATGGAAGAGGAGGGAAGAATTCCTCCCACAGCAGCATCTGCAAACTGCCTTCCGCCTGCTGAGTGGGTGGGTGGGTGGGAGAGGGAGTGGATTCCCGCCCCAGGCTTTGTCAGAAACCCCAGTCACGTCTTTGCGCCCCCCTGGGGCTCTCTGGTGTCACCGGCTCGCTCTCGTCTTCAAAGCTGTGCGGGCAGGAGGATTGGGGTCTCGTCTTCCTAACTGCTGTCTTCCCAGCTGGAAGGAGCTCTTCCACTCCACATTCTCCTTCGCAATCTCTGTGTGGGTTACTCAGGCGGCCAGCCGCCTGACAGGGCGCTTCTGATGAGGGAGGAGAGGGGGACTTCCCTCCCGGAAAATTGTGTGCACTTTCCTCTCCATCTTGCACTTGATTTCAGGGCTCTCAAATGAGGAGTTATTTCCCCAGTGAAATGTGTTTGAAGGGCGTGAGAGAAGCAGCAGAGGAACTGAACTTCAGACTCTAATTACGTCTCAGCCTCTTCCATCTGTGAAACAAATAGAAATGGCACCCACATCGCCAGGCATTTGTGAGTGAGAAAATGCAGAGGCACGGCAACCAGCACAGAGCCTGGCATGGGGCAGATGCTTGCTAGCCACTGTTCACTGCGATCCAGGATTCTAATGATGAATGGCACATAAACTCTTCCTGCTAGGTTGTAATTTGCTGACATTCCTTTGGGTGTCTAACCGAAGGCACGTGTTCTTAGTCCTTCTCAGAGATGTAAAATACATAGAGCAAGAAATGTATAAAAAAAATCCTGCCAAAGAGACAGATTTGTGCAATGTCCACCCATGAACATCGTGGACAGTCAGGGAAGAATACAGGACCCAGCTGGGCGAGGTGGTGCATGCCTGTAATCCCAGCGGCTTGGGAGGCAGAGGCAGGAGGATCGCAAGTTTGAGACCAGAGGCAGTCTGCATAACTTAGTGAGACTCTGTCTCAAAAAGTAAAAAAAAAAAAAAAAAATGGGCTGGGGGTGCAGCTCAGCAGTCCAGCACTTGCAGAGCATGCAGGCGCGAGGCCCTGGGTTCAACCCCCAGTACCACAAAAAAAAAAAAAAAGAATACAGGACCCCAAGGAGCCTTGGAAGGACAGGATGGGGTAGGGAAGGCCAGTGAACCCCCAAAAGTCTTTTGTGTTTTAAAGACCTGTTCATCAATGAGCAAAACGATCAAATGTAAGTTTTAAAGACAACATGATCGTGTCTTGGTTCATTGTTGTTCTTAGTACTCTACACAGAGACTAAGAGTCTGGCCTCATGGGCCCTTTATAGTCGCCTGTGATGTTGATTAATTAACCTAAACCTTCTTGAACACTTGAGGCCCATGGAGTCATCAGCTTCTCATAACTGTAACAAATAATACCTGAGGCGGTCAAGTTATAAAGAAAAAAGGTTTAGTTTGGCTCACAGTAGTGGAAGTTTCAGTCCATGATTCGCTAACTCTGTTGTTTGGGGACCTGTGGTAAAGCAGCAGGGCATGGTGGGGAGTGTGTGGCAGAGAGAAGCTGCTCACTTCATGGCAAGAGGTGAAAGAGAAGGGGGTTGAAGAGACCAGGCCCCACCATCCCCTCAAGGGCACCTCTCGTGACCTGGGGACCTCTCGCCAAGCCCCGCCTCTCAAAGGCTCCAGGATTTCCCAACAGCACCATGCCAGGGACCAACTGTTTACCACAAGAGTGGATGAAAAAGTCCTTAAGCCACAGACCGCCATCAGAGTCCAGTTACGGAAAACCATCGGGGCTCTCCCAGCGGCTGAGGAAATGCGGCCCCAGAGGCCTGAAAAGGAGGCACCGGCCATTCTCCCTCCTGTGGCTTTGCCTCCTGCCCTCCACACTCATCCTCTCCCCACCTCTCTTCTCAACCACAGAATCCAGACCACGGTATTCCCACGTGGGCCAAGGCATAAAGACGTGGTCTCCATTCCTTTCCCCAAAGGACCTTTAGGTTGAAGGTGTCGGGCGGGAGTAACTTCTGCCTTGGTGGTCAGGCTGAGCTGTCCAGAATTGAGTGCTCAGGGATTCCCGGCACAGAGGTTAACCAAAGACGTCAGGACCAGCCACGAATCCCTGAGCTGGGAGCTATCATCCCTCATGAAAACCCTGCCTACAGAGAAGCATCCGGACCAAAAACACACCCCAAAGAATCCCATCTCCCTCAGACAGAGTGGCTTTTGACACTGGAGGCCATACTAGTGACAGTCTGTCGGCAGCTATACCACCTTGCCATCTGACTTGGAAGCTAAGCAGGGTCGGGCTGGTTAGTACTAGGATGGGAGACTGCCTAGGAATGCCAGCTGCTGCAGGCTTGGGAGGTGGACCTGACAGCCCATTCCCGAAACAATCAGCCATCAGAAACCCTATGTACAGCAGAGAAGCACTGACAGCCATTGGAAACCCTATGTACAGCAGTGACCATACTGCTGGGCATGGCGCAGTGACAGGGAGTGTTTTGTTCTGTTGGATATAAGGTCGCTGTGAGTCGGAGCTGACTTGATAGACCTAACAACAACAGTGACCGTCTGCATCTCCTAAAACCCCTAATGCATTTAACTGTGGATGTATTAGTGAAGGTGGGAGAAATGGATCATTACACAAAGCGTAAGTCCACGTCTGCCTCATGTGTCTGTGTGTGCATCTGAGTGTGTCTGTGTGTCCTCCTGAACTACATTTTGCATTTCCTTTTTTAGTGGCTTTTCAATGTACAGTTGGTATACAAAGAACTGCATGTGTTTAATATGTCCAGTTGGATGCGTTTGAACATATGCAAATACCTATGATCTGTTTACCACCACCAAGACAATGGACACACACAGCACCTCCCTAGGTTTCCTCCTGTTTCCCTATAGATTTTTTACGTTATGTTTGCACATAGGTATATGTGTGGTAAGAACACTTCACATGAAATCTACCCTCTGAACAAAACTTGAAGTGCAGAAGATTGTATCGTTAACTATAGGCGCCATGTTGCATGGTGGTGCTCTAGAATGTACACTATAACTAACACTTGAAGCCTCACAGCAGGAATTTTTTTTACACATCTATTGTATCTGCCACAGCGCACAGCATGGTAGAAGGTACATTGTTGTTGTTGTTAGGTGCCGTCGAGTTGGTATCCGACTCATAGCGACCCTCATGGGGTTTTCAATGGCTGACTGTTTCAGGATTGCCTTGGGAGTGGATTGCCAGGCCCTTCTCCCATTTTTGTGGTGCTGGGAATTGAACTCAGGACCTCAGAGACTACAGCACAGTGTTCTACCAACTACCAACTACAGCACAGTGTTCTACCACAATCTACCAACTGAGCTAAATTCCAGCCCAGAAGGTACATAGCAGATTACAAATGAATGGTTACTATTTTTTTTTTTTTTTTGGCGGTACTAGAATTTGAACTCAGGACCTCGTACTTACATGCTTTGCAAGTGCTGGACCACTGAGCTGCCCCCCCCCCCAGCCCATTTTTTTTACTTTTTGAGACAGGATCTCACTAAGTTACGCAGACTGCCTCTGGTCTCGAACTTGTGATCCTCCTGCCTTCGTCTCCCAAGTGGTAGGGATTACAGGCGTGCGCCACCACACCCGGGGCAGTTGCTGATTATTTGATAGATAGCCACTAACGACATATTTATGGACAGCTGGTGCTCATTCTACACACCCATCTCTTAGCTCAAATATGTGTATACTATATATAGCCACATGCCTGAAAGGCATCCATAATGGCTTGAAAAACATATGAGGATATTCATATATCGCGGGGAATGAATTCCCTTGATACTGAATTTGTAGTCATAAATATATAAAAGGAACATCAGTTAGTTTGTGATAGGCAGAAGTGTATTTTCTGTATTTTGCAGAGTTCGAGGCTCACTCTTGATCAAGGGCTCCACAAATATCTAAGGCAATTTGAACAGAGGCACCACAAGCCTATTGTAGAAATTCCCCTAAGTTAGTCGTGGAGGGCTGTTTGTAAACTTTTGATTTGCCATGGAGGAGAAAGGCCTAGGATTTGGAGTGTTAACTGTGGTCGCTGGAGGGTGGGGCACCTTGTGACCTGTTTGCCTTTCAGAACCTCCTGCCTGAGTTCTTCCTGTTTTCTTAATCACCAGCCCTCATGGTAAGTAACAGCCCAGTCAGCAGATGCTACTCTCTGCAGCAGGGAACTGGCTTCATTTCAGACACTTAGAGCCAATTTCCCGGCTGTCCTTGGAAAATTGACTTTAACTACTATGTGGCCCAGTTGTCCCCGCCTTAGTTATAGAACTGTCTGCTCTCGTTTGAATCTCGAGCAGCCTCCAGAGCTCCTGAGTGAGAGGGTTAGTCCTTAGCGGGGTGCTTCTGGGAGGTGAGGGCTGGGATTTAGCTCAGTTGGTAGAGTGCCGCACTGCAGTCTCTGAGGTCCTGAGTTCGATTCCCAGCACCGCAAAAATGGGAGAAGGACCTGGCAATCCACTCCCAAGGCAATCCCAAAATAGTCAGCCATTGAAAACCCTATGAGGGTCGCTATGAGTCAGATACCCACTCGACGGCACCTAACAACAACAACATCTGGGAGGTGAAGGAACCTTGGAGAGGCGGGGCCCAGTGGAGGGTCCTTGGGCCAGGGAAGGGCGCCCTTGAAATGGGTGGTAGGAGCCCAGCCCCTTCTTCCTCTTCTCTCTCTTTTGCTTCTTGGCCAGGGTGAGCAGTTTGGCTCTGTGTGTTCCTCACCACAGACCAAAGCCATAAGGCCAAACAGCCATGCACCAGAGCCTCCACAATAAGCCCCAATCACCCTTTTTTGGTTATGAGTTGATCATCTCTGGCATTTGTTATGGGCACAGAAAGCTGACCGACCCCCTACCTGACCACCTAAGGCCCAGGGATGGCCTCAACCTCTAGAGAGCTGGTCTGACTGACAGACAGGACATGTGCATTCATTGTAAGACAGAAAGCTGACTGACTCCCCACCTGACCTCTTAGGGCCCAGGGATGGCCTCATCCTCTAGAGAGCTAATAGAACCAACAGACAGGACATGCGCATCCATTGTAGGACTTGAAATGCTGTGGTGCACTCCTGCCTTCTTGAGAAGTGGCTCATCGCATTCAAAGTCTTCTGTTTTATTTATTGATTCATTTTTCCTTTTGCAGGAAGAGAGACCTCAGCTAACGCCCTTGGGGTTTTATAGGTGTGTGGGTGGGAGCAATGGCAGGGGCCCACTATTTGGAACATTGGTGAATAGGCCCAGAAACAGAATATGGAGAAGCAGTTGGCAGCCTCAGGGGCTTCTCGGAGGGGCACCTGGCCTCCCCTGCAGCGGCCCTTTCCCAGGGTACCACGCCTTCGGTGGGGCACCCCTCAGCCGCTCCCCAGGACAGTCCCGCTGCACTGCTCTGTCGCTCCCTCAAGCTTCTCTTCAGGAGACCGCCCTAGACTGTCTCCAGGTTCAGGCAGATAGGGGAACCCTTGCCGGTCACGTGAGCGTCAGGGAGTGGAGTTTATTCTGTCTTGACACAAGAGCCAAGTGTTCAGACATTGGCATTTTAATGAATCCTCGAAAATAAAGCAAAGCAAATAAACTTGTTTTACTACAAAGCCAGGGACAAAAAAGGGTATGGGCAGAGTTGTGTTCACCTGCAGTTTCTACTTTGAAGTGTGCCTCAGGATGACTGCGTTGGGAGATGGGGGTCTTCTGAGAAGTTGTGGTTGTGGTTAGGTGCTGTCGAGTCCATGTCCATCTCACAGCAACCCAACAGAATGAAACACTCCTGGACACTGTGCCATGCCTGGCACTATTTTCAGTGCTCCTTGGCTATTCATAGGGTTTTCAATGGCTGACTGATTTTTGGGAGTGGGTTGCTGGGTCCATCTCCCAAGCCTACAGCACGTGGTGTTCCTGGGGGGTCTCCCTTCCAAGTACTAACCAGGCCCGACCCTGCTTAGCTTCCAAGGTCTGATGGGATCAGATGCCACGGTGGTACGGCTGTAGACTTTTGAGAAGTTACTCAGTTAAAATGAGGCCATTGGAGTAAGTCCTAATCCAACATGCCTGGTGTCCTTATTAGAAGAGGGTATTTGGGTAACACATACCCACAGGGCCCACCGCAGGAGGACACAGAGAGAAGACGCCATCTGCAAAGCACAGGGGGGTCTTGGAAGATAGCCGCTCTGCTGACAGCTTGATCTTGGACTCCAGGCCTCCAGAAGGCTGAGAAAATAAATTTCTGTTGTCCTAGCTCGCCAGTCTCCAGACTTTTGTCATGGCAGCCCTGGAAGCTTCATATAAGTTTTCTGAGCATTAGGGGTATTCATTCCCATGAATTAAGCTTTTGCTACCCTATAATTGGGCTGGGGTTTAGCTCAGTTGGTAGAGCGCCACTGTGCTCTCTGAGGCCCTGGGTTTGATCCTCAGCACCGCAAAAGCAGGAGAAGGACCTGGCAGCCGACTCCTAGAACAATCCCGGAACAACCAGCCATTGAAAACCCTATGAGGGTAGCTATGAGTTGGACATTCCTCAGTGGCACCTAACATTTCTAGAATTAATGTTATAATTAATATAAATAGTTGTTGTTGTTCTTAGGTGCCCTCGAGTTGGTATCCAACACATAGCGACCCTACATACAACAGGGGAAACACTATTGTCAGTGCTTCCCTGCTGTTCATAGGGTTTTCAATGGCGGATTGATTTTTGGGAGGGGGTTACCACGTCCATCTCCCAAGCCTGCAGCACCTGGTGTTCCCAGGCGGTCTCCCATCTAAGTACTAACCAGGCCTGACCCTGCTTAGCTTCTGAGAGCTGATGGAATTGGATGCCACAGGGCTTCGGCTGCAGGCAGAAATATAATGAGTGTTCTTTACTTAATAATGCCATGGCGCCATTGTCACCAGTTCACCTCCTCCGGAAGCACAGGTCTGGCTGCAGGACATTAGAAGACCATTCCATCCGTCATCACGTGGTGACACACAGACCTGAGCATTGCGCTCAAAGTGCTGCTTCCCTGGAATTTTCTTTGTACCTAAAGAAAGGTGGGCTGGGATTTAGCTCAGTTGGTAGGGCACCGCTCTGCAGTCTCTGAGGTCCCGAGTTTAATTCCCAGCACCACAAAAATGGGAGAAGGATGTGGCAACCCACTCCCAAGGCAATCCCGAAATAATCAGCCATAGAAAACCCTATGAGGGTCGCTATGAGTCGGATACCGACTTGACGGCACCTAACAACAACAACAAAGAAAGATGGATCTTCCCTAGATGGGCCGGTGTGATGAGAAGACACAAGGGTTGGAAAAGGCACGCAGGAGCGTCTATTTATACTGTTGCTGCATGGCCTTCCACCTGCCCAGCTTTTCCACATCTTCTAGTTCTTTGCAAAGCACAGTGCTCATCATCACTGTGGGCAAAGGGATTGGCGCTTTTAGGAAATGTTGGAAACTGGCCGGGGTGAAGGCCCTGGAGGTGCTGACTCCATAATGGAGGTACTCGGTAGGCTGGGTGTGCCAGGCACAGAGTCGAACCTCCTAGCTAAGGGTCACATCAAAAATCAGAGCATTATGGCAGCTGACTTGTCCCAGAAAATGATAGTCCTGGCCCTCCCTGGGCCGCACAGCCCACCCTTTCTGACAGAGTCAAGCAGAGAAGTCATCGTACAACTGCAGAGATGCGACCTCCTTGACGTGTAATTCATTGCATGTAATTAGTAATTATGTTTCCATAACCTGGCATGGTGTCTGGCACATGATAGGCAGTGTATATTGCCATGAGTGGGGCAAGCTAACTCCTGCTCTGTAGCTAAGTCCCTTTGAGATCTTGGACAAGTTACTTACACTGCCTATGCTTCAGTTTACACCTGTGTCAAGTGATGACAAATGGAATACAGTCTCACTGAATTAAATGAGAAGCCATGTGTGTTAGTTCAGGTCCTCTGAGAAGAGCGAGAATGGAGCCCTGGAGAACTTTAATTGTGGAAAGCCTTCTGAGAGCACCCCAGGGTGTAGGGAGAAATTGAGAGGAAATTGGCAAAAACCCCCAAACTGGGAAAACAGCTTTTGAAGATCTGGTTTGTAAATTAGAAATCTAGGGAAAATGAAAGTAACTTGATTGGACATTTATACAAAACCCTTCACAAATGCCCTGCACCTGATTGGACAATTGGACTCAAAGATGATTGGCTGAGGCCATTCCGTGAGCAAGCTATATAAGGAGCTGCACTGCAGTAGCTTGCCCTTTTTTCCCCTGGACCACCAAGGAGGAAACAGTGCTCGCGCTCCCTCTCTTGCTCTCTCTCTCTCTCTCTCTCTCTCTCTCTCTCTCACTCACTCTCTCTCTCTCTCTCTCCCTCTCCCCCCCGCCCCCAGACCTTCGGGAAGGAAAGAACTCTCTCTCTGCCATGACCATCAACAAGGAAACTCTCTCTCGCCCAGATCATCAGTAAGGAAACAGCTCTCTCTCTTGGCCAGCCCTTCGACCACTGACTAGACAAGAACTCTCTCTGCCTGACCACTGATGAAACAAGAACTCTCTCCTTGTGACCACCAAGACCACCAACATGGAAGCATCTGCCTTTGATGCTGTATAAGAGCTGCTAGCACTTAAAGCTGTACGCTTTGGGTTTTCTCTCCACCCTGATAAGGGCAGAGAAATAAAGAGCTGTGTTTGTCCCCACAAGGCAAAAGCACCCGAGGCTTTTTCCTTTCTCCCATCTCTGCCAGCATTCCTGAGGGCCACAGGAGTCTGCGCCCCTCACCCGAGGGTCCCAAGTGGATTGTGTTTAATATCTGTGTGTGTGGCGGTGCCGCCAGTCTGAACATCTGGGCCAGACCAGGAGGCACGCACCCCACACCAGGGGGGCCACCAGCTCCCAGGGCAAGTCTCACTGCAGGTGAAGGAGGAAGCGAGGTGGCAATGGGTGGACAAGTCCTAGATCTGTGGACAAGACCCTCCGGGAGTCACTGGGCCTAGGCCGTCCATTGGAGGAACCCCACGTCTCCCTGGAATGTTCCAGGACCAGTAAACATGCCGAGCATCAATGGGCAGGAGCCCTGCAGGGTGGGGCTGCCCTCTGCACAGTGCTATGTGGACATTAGAGCAAGTGTCACTGGGCCGTGGCCAGGCAAGTCCGTGTAGGTGGCATCCCAGCCACATCCTCATGCCCACCCCAGTCAACACCCTGCACTGAGCTGATCTATTTCTCCCACCACAAGTGAGGAACGATTCCTCAGTTTTTCCATGGGCTTTTCTTCCTGAGAAACTCAGAAGGAGATTAGTGGGAGGACCCTCGGTTACAGGTGACCTCAGACCACGGGGCCTCTCCTCCTCTCTGCCCTCCTCTGCCTGTTCTGTCAATTATGCTCACATCCAGAAATCACTCTGGGAGGTCTGGGTGGCTCTTCTGGCTTTTATGACCCAAAGTTTCATTCTTGAGGGTCCTGGATACTTGATAGTCATACTCTTCAGTCCAGCATACACCACAAGTCCACTCATTGCTATAGGGGGACCAGGACATCCCAGAAGGAGTCAAAGCGGGTCATCTGATCTCCTCTGGTCTCCCTCTCTGTCTGCATTTTGCAGACACGGTCCCACTTACTGATAGCCAGGAACCATTATGGTCAACATGGCGACTTCTTGTTTATTGACTCTTGGGTGTAAAGAATCCAAAGTGCCCCAGCGACAGCCAACACTGGAAAGTGTCTTGGACCCTGGCCATGATTCCTGACCACAGGTGTATGATCCATTTAAGGACTGGGACCTACAGGCCACAGCAGGCAGAGCTGAGGACATGGCAAGCCCCAAAGACCCACGTGGATCAGCTTCACTGGTCATTACAGTCTTCGCTGCCTCCTGCCTTCTTGCTGTAAATCGCATGATCTGGACACCATTACATTATGGCTCCGTCATCCCTATGAGTGTCCATGAGCCCCGCTCCGTGCCTGCCACTCCTGCGTTCACTCCTGGTTTGCAAACGAGATGCAAATCTGGGTGATGCTTCTTTGCGGGGGGCCCTGTTTAAAACACAGGGCCCTCCATCTACCTGCCTTCCTGCATGACTTCTCCTATTGGGCTCTTTATTCCTCCCTCTGCCATGTCCCTGTCACCTCTGCCGTTTCTACTTCCCTGAGATTTGGACACAAGTTTCTCCCCAGACCTTGCGTCATCATCCCATCCTCAAGTTTGCTCTGCCCTTGGGGTCCTGGCTTGCGGGGGTCAAGTCCTGTGTCCAAACAAAATGCCTTCAAATCAATGGATTTGTATGGATTTCATTATGTTGTTGTTGTTGTTGTTATTGTTGTTGTTGTTAGGTGATGTTGAGTTGAGTTCGACTCACATCAACCCTTTGTACAACAGAACAAAACACTTGCTGACACTGTGCCATGCCTGGCACTATGTCAGTGTTTCTCTGCTATTCATAGGGTTTTCAATGGCTGATTGTTTCAGGAGTGGGCTGCCAGGTCCTTCTCCCACTTTTTCTTTTCCTTTTCCTTTTCCTTTTTTCCTTTCCTTTTTCTTTTTCTTTCTTTCTCTTTCTTTCTTTCTTTTGTTGTTGTTGTGGTGGTGGTGGTGGTACTGGAGATCAAACGCCCTCATATCGTGCAGAGCGGCACCCTACCAACTGAGCTAAACCCCAGCCCCTGTTGCCATTGTAGCTTGGTCTTTCTGATCGAACACCATTAGATCCGATCTCAGAAGTATTTCCCTGGCTCCTGCTGACATTTGCCTACTGAACTCCGTAGGTGCATGGTGCCTTTTTCTTTCTCCAGGCGCATAACCTCTCCAGGTAGGTGATGCTGGGGTTTCACCTGACCATGGTCCCCAGCCTGGAAAGCAAGCAGGCAGCCACTCAGTAGGATTCCTCTTGCCTCCAGTGAGAGGGGCTTCTGCAGCCTCCTGTCAAAGAGTGGAAGGGCTGGTATTATCCAGGACATGGGGGCCACCTCTGCAGCCCAGAAGAACCATGGGGACTTGCAGAGGTAACATTGCCAGTGTCCATCCACATAGCCCTGTCTCTGGATGCTTGGTTTTCCCCTCCAGGACCCTGCCCTCATATAACAAACCTGGCCAGCCTGGGCTCTCACCCCAGCCTGAGGTCCAGTTGTGTCCATCCCTCCTCTCTTTGTAAATGGCCACGGAGGCTCTCCGGCTTTACATGGAGCCATGGGCTTCTTGCTAACATCTCGCAGTCTTGCATTACCCTTCTGCAGCAAGTCTGTCCAGCTGACCAGTGACCAGGCATCTTCTTAGGCTTGTAGGCACGATTGTCCCTTCTCTCCACCCATATTTTCCAAATGCCTGCGTCCTGGCATGTACAGTGGCATTTCCCACTGCCAGGAAATTTTTCTAGGTCATCATCAATGGCATAATTAAAGCTTGGTTTGAAGCCTTGCATCAGAGACTGTCTATGTTGCATCTTTAAACCGGGATAGCATTCTCTTCACCCGCCAAGGGAAGAGAGCCCCTCCCGAATTCCATCTTACCTTCCCAGGCCACTCCTGGTACCGCATGCGCAAATCTGGGTCCTCCAAGAAGGAAAGACAAATAGCCGGGCACAGTGGCGCACGCTTGTAGTCCCAGTGGCTCAGGAGGCAGAGGCAGGAGGATTGCAAGTTCGAGACCAGAGGCAGTCTGTGTAACTTAGCAAGACCCTGTCTCAAAAAGTAAAAGAAAAAAATGGGCTGGGGGTGCAGCTCAGTGGTCCAGCACTTGCAGAACATGCAGGCGCGAGGCCCTGGGTTCAACCCCCAATACCGCAAAAAAAAAAAAAAAGCAAAGACAAAGATGTGAATCCATGTGCAAATGTCTCATTAGAGCAATCCCCTGTGGTAGAAAATAAACAGGAAGCCAGAGGAGGCTGGGAGAGGCAACTATGTTGATGCAACTCTGGCCCCAAGTGAAGAGGTGAAGGGAGATTGGTGGAAACATCCTGGGCCACTGTGGAGTTGGTGGAGAGTCTGGCCAGGAAATCCTCATGAGAGTCAGCTGCCGGGGGCTCTTGTGTGTCTCAGGAGTGGGCCTGGATCAGTAACCCCAGATGTCCAGCCATGGACAAGAAGCGTCCTTCAGGATGCGTGGCCTCAGGGGTGGATCTCAGATTGTGGCATCTGCACCTTTGGTGTGTAAATGCTCCGTGAGGTGTGCTCCTATCTCTGCCATGGCTCACGTGTGCCATGCTCTAAAATGCCCAAAGTGTATTCATATTAAAAGTGTGAATAGCAAAATAATAACTCCTTGTGTTTAGGTACTCATATACTAGCTATTTAATGATTAAAAGGAATATCACTCTCCCAATGACATTTTCCTAACCAATAAAACATCTAAATTAAGCTGTTCTAGTCTCTGTGTTTAACTTTGAGCTCAAGATAGCTACTTTTATTATGAAGGAGAAAAGCGGCTTGCACACATTCTTTATTAGGTAATTTGGCCCTTTTGTTTTAAAATAAGCATGACTTACCAATTATCTAGCCTGCAGGTGGACCACTGTGGTGTCCAATCCCGTCAGATCTTGGAAACTGGAGTAGGGCTGGGCCTGGTTAGTACTTGTATGGCAGACAGCCTGGGAAAATCAGGTGCTGTAGGTTTGGGAGAAGGACCTGGCAACTGCCTCTCATGCCCTGCCAAAAAAAAAATCCACCATAGGAAACCTTATGAATACCAGAGAAGCACTGACAATAGTGCTGGGCATGGCACAGTGCCAGGTAGCATTTCATCTGTTGTACATAGGGTTGCTATGAGTTGGATTTGACTTCACGGCACCTAACAACAACAACAAACCAATTATCTAAATTTATAATTTTTGCAAGATTAAATTACTCTATCTTCTCTAAATGATGCGCAAATTCTAATTGTTACAGGATTTGTGCACATGTGTATGTGGGTGTGGGTGGGTGTGCGCGCACTGTAGTGATGAGCTTCACATATACTTTGCAAGCGTTCTACCACTGAGCCATACCTCAACCCCCTTTTGATTTTTTTTCTTGAGACAGGGTCAGGCTAGGTTACCCAGGCTGCCTCTGGCTGCAAACTTGCGATCCTCCTGCCTCCACCTTCCCAGTCCCTGGAATTGCCGACACACGCCACCACGCCCAGCTTGTTACTGGATGTTGGTTGTTGTTGTTAGGTGCCGTCAAGTCGGTATCCTACTCATAGCGACCCTCATAGGGTTTTCAATGGCTGACTGTTTCGGGATTGCCTTGGGAATAGATTGCCAGGCCCTTCTCCCATTTTTGCAGTGCTGGGAATTGAACTCAGGGCCTCAGAGACTGCAGCGCAGCACTCTACCAAGTGAGCTAAATCCCAGCCTGGATGTTGGTTAGAAACATGTCATTTCATCTCCTGCACCCTCTGTTTTCCTACTCTGTCAGATCATTTCCCTCAGCAGACAAATTTGCTCTAACATCTCCCAGGCTTAAAGACGAAGCCCAATTTGAGCCCCACACTCACTCCTAGCTCTGTGTCTTTTCTGTGGCCTCCTTTAAGAGTGGAACTCTTTGTGACCTCTGTCAGCTGTCTCTGGTCCCACTCCTTCCCTTGCATTTCTCCAAATCTGAGAATTTCTCCAAATCTGCCCACAGTCCCCTGACTCTGCTCTTGCCAAGGACAGTATGTTCTCCATGACCAAACCCAGTGGTTGATCCAGCCTTCATATTCGTCGGCAGGTGGTCGCTGTGACAGAGAAGCTAACCCAAGCAAACTTACGAGAGGAAATGATTTATTGTGGGCTCATAGGGGCTGGGATTTAGCTCAGTAAGTTGAGCACCGCTCTGCAGTCTCTGAGGTCCTGAGTTCAATTCCCAGCACCGCAAAAATGGGAGAAGGATGTGGCAATCCACTCCCAAGGCAATCCCAAAACAGTCAGCCATTGAAAACCCTATGAGGGTTGCTATGAGTCGGATAAGACTCTATGGCACCTAACAACAACAACATGGTTAAAGCTTCAGTCCATAATGGTGGCACAGCAGGGTGGCAAGTGGCAGAGCCTGTGGTAGATGATCTCCTGGCATGGCAGATCAGGAGCAGAGAGCAGAGAGAGTGACCCGATCTGTGGGTCCCGGTCAAAACCTCCGGAGGTCCCCCCGCTTGACTGGCTCCACTCAGTAGAATCCCACCTCCCAAGGTTCCACAGCACCCCCCCCCAGGAGCCAAACAAGCCAGCATGTGACTTTTGGGGGACATTTAGATCCAAAGCCTAACAATCCTCATGGAACTACCATCAGCACGTGGGGCAGCATTGTGCGATTGCCACCTCTTTCTTCAAATGCCCTCTTTGCTCAGTGACCGACACAGTACCTCCTCTCGCTCCTCTCCCCACCTCTCTGGCTGCTCCTTCTGCTTCTGCTTTCAGCCCAGACCTCTCTCTCTCACCTTCCTGATCTGTCCACACAACTGAGCAGCCGGCATCTCCGCCATCTGCCCTTGGCTACTTACTGGGTCTCCTGTTTGTTATGTGTATAAACCTGGACTACAGATCTCCTGGCCCTCTAAAGCAAAACAAAACCCCTGCTTGTTGTGTCCTTCTCAGAGTCCCAGGACATGGCAGCTCCACCCAGCAGTTAGGGCAAGAAGCCCTGGAGTCACTGTTTACTCTTGCCTGCCTCCCACACTCTGTGTCCAGTATGGCGCCAAGTCCTGATTGTGCGTTCTAAGTACTATCCAGACTCAGCTTCCGCTCACCTCCTCTGCTCTGTCCCCAGATTGCACGTCTTCAATCTCTTCTTCTATCTTGTACTGAAATCATTGCTAGTCTGGTCCTCCTGCTTCCATTCTTGGTATCAATCAGCCAGTTCTCTACCTACCTGCACGGTGGCTTTTTACAAACGCAAGACAAACTCATTAGTGGTTTCCCACTAGTGGCCCTGAGTGAAAGTCCAGGTTTTTACAGTGGTCTCTAAGACTCTCTTTATTCTTCCCACGCCTCACTGCCCCTCACTATAGACTGACTTCACTTTCTACCGTCATCCTTACTCACGGGGCTCAAGCCGCACTGGCCTCCTTGTCTGCTCTTGAACTGACCGATCGTTTTCTTGTCTGAGCTCCTCACAACTTCTTTTCCCTCTACCTACAATGCTGTGCCCCACGTGGTCTCACTGCTCTCTCCCTTGCTTCCTTCAAGTTGTGGCTGAAGTGTCATCTTATTAATGAGACCTTCCCCCAGTGCCAAATCTAAAACACCAAATCTGCCTGTGTCACTCGCCCTGCTTAACAATTCACTTTCATTTTGCTCAGTAGTATTTACACCGCTTGTTGTTGTTAGGTGTCATGAAGTCAGATCCAACTCATAGAGACTCTGTGTACAACAGACCAAACAGTCCCTGACACTGTGCCAGGCACAGGATCTTTTTACGTTTGAGCCCACACCACTAGATCTATGACATTTATACAGTCTGTCTCCCCACTAGAATGCTCTGTCCACTCAGAGAGCTTCTTAGGTTAAGGCTGTCATTCCCAGCACCTGGGACAAAACTTAGCATAGACTTGGTGCCTATTCCATTTTATTTACGTCATTTTATCTACTATGATTGAATTGAATTGAATTGAGTTCAATACCTTGAATTGAATTAAATGAACTAATTGAATTAAATGAATTAGTTAGAAGATAGTATTATTTGCTTAATTTAAACCAAAAGAATCTGGAAATATTGTAAAACATGAAAGATAGAGCAAGACAGAGAGATGAGCAAGCAAGGCTACAAGGACTTCATTCTTAAGCGCCAAGCATTTCAATTCAGTACTTGGAAACAACACCAGGGTAAAATTTTTTCACCCAGAGCATACTTATGAAATTATGTATCAATCACTACCTAATCTCAGTATGGCCACTAAACATCCCTGCATTCTTTCAAAGTATGAAGCACTAAATGGAAACTTTCAAACGCAAAGAATAAAACAAAAATTGCTTTCTGAGCTACAAAATGTCTAAGGAGCTAGAATTTCCAGGTTTAATGAAGAAACATATGTTGTTGTTGTTGTTAGGTGCCGTTGAGTCGATATCTGACATATAGCGACCCTCATAGAGTTTTCAATGGCTGACTGTTTCGGGATTGCCTTGGGAGTGGATTGCCAGGTCCTTCTCCCATTTTTGCGGTGCTGGGAATTGAACTCGGGACCTCAGAGACTGCAGTGCAGCGCTCTGCCAACTGAGCTAAATCCCATCCCATAGGAAACCTATTTAAAACTGAACCTCAAGAAAACAGCGGGTGAGCCAGGCGCAGTGGTGCACGCCTGTAATCCCAGCAGCTTGGGAGGCGGAGGCAGGAGGATCGCAAGTTCGAGACCAGAGGCAGTATGCATAACTTAGCGAGACCCTGTCTCAAAAAGTAAAAAGCAATGGGCTGGGGGTGCAGCTCAGTGGTCCAGCACTTGCAGAGCATGCAGGTGCGAGGCCCTGGGTTCAACCCCCAGTACCACAAAAAGAAAAGAAAAGAAAAGAAAAAGAAAGAAAAGAAAGAAAGAAAGAAAGAAAGAAAGAAAGAAAGAAAAAGAGAAAACAGTGAGTCATATTTTAGCATTGAGTATGACTCGTGCCATGTTGGGGACATAATTTTACCAAACAGGATGTTTGTTGCTTATCTGAAATTGAAATTTATCTGCACATACTGCACGTGATCTGGGAGCTCTCTCGGCACCCAAGGCCATCCTGTGGCAAAGGCTAAAGAGACATTGCCACCTGTGTGCGTGGCTCCGCTCTCCTTCTTCCCAGCTGCCGCTCTCACTGTGGAAAGGTCGTTTACTCTCTTTCCATCTTAGGACAAGGAGGAATTCACAGGTGATTTTTACTTTAGGATGTGCTTTTTGCCTTTATGCACATTCAGCTGAAAAAGCAAAAATGCTGGAGAATGTGCCATGCCACGGACCTAGCGGGATGTGACTTTTAACAAAGGAAGGCGTTCTGCCTTCAGTGTGTGCATTGACAATAGAGGGATGTGGGATCAAAACAAGGCTACCCAGAAGGCAGCGTGACAGAGACTCTTGCAAAGCTTCCCCACGTCATGTACCCAAGTGGCACCTATTCCGCCCAGGTGCAGAGCTCAGACTCACTATAGAAATTTAAAAGCGTGAATATAAGTTCCTTCTCAAAGGGTTCTAATCTTTTGAAAAATAGTCACTCTTTTTAGTTGTTTTGTTAGATTTTGTCCATATTTATTGCTCACTTATTCTTTTTTACTTATTTGTTGCTTGTTGTTGTTGTTATGTTGTTAGGTGCCATCGAGTCAGTATCTGACTCATAGCGACCCTCATAGGGTTTTCAATGGCTGACTGTTTCGGGATTGCCTTGGGAGTGGGTTGCCACGTCCTTCTCCCATTTTTGCGGTGCTGGGAATTGAACTCGGGACCTCAGAGACTGCAGCGCAGCACTCTACCAACTGAGCTAAATCCCAGCCCATTTATTGCTTAGTATTGTGTATTTCTAAGGCTAAGCCTGAATTTTCAGAGATGAACAGAGAGCAGGCAGGAATACCCAGTTCAATGCCACTTGGAATCTTGGACCTTGGTGGTATCCGCTTGTCCCCCAGTGTTCACCACCCTCTAGGAGCGGTGGATTGACCCTTTCCCAGTGCCCCTTGCCGACAGCCCCCCTGAGGTCACCATCAGAGGCCTCCAGGCTCTGTTGGAAGGGGTATGTTGCTCTTCCTCTACTCTCGATCCTTCCTCACCTGAGCCCAGGGCTCAAAGCTGTTGGAAGAGCCGGTGAAAAAAACAGAAGAAAAAATAACTGACATGTTTGCAATGCCCAAAGATCCTGGTGAAAGGAAGAGAAGGGGGGACTGGGCCATGGGCAGTGGCGCACACCTGCAATCCCAGCGATTTGGGAAGCGGAGGCAGGAGGATTACAGATTCAAAGCAAGAAGCAGACTGTATAATTTAGTAAGATCTTATCTCAAAAACAAAAAATAGAGCCGGGCGCGGTGGCGCACGCCTGTAATCCCAGCAGTTTGGGAGACAGAGGCAGGAGGATCGCAAGTTCGAGACCAGAGGCAGTCTGCGTAATTTAGTGAGACCCTGTCTCAAAAAGTAAAAAAAGGGCTGGGGGCACAGCTCAGTGGTCTAGCACTTGCACAGCATGCAAGTGCAAGGCCCTGGGCTCAAACCCTAGTACCACAAAAAATAAAGTAAGAGATAAAAAAGGGGCTGAGTATGTAGCCCAGTGACAGGTCACTTGCCTAACATGCTGGAGGCCTGAGTCCAGCGCCAATACTGCAAGGAGATGGGCAGGGGTGGGGGAGGGAGGGGGAGAGAAGGAGAGACTGGGAAATGTGTTAGAAATCCACTTACCCATTTCCAGGCTCCCATCCAAACATGGAGGAGGAGGGAATCAGTGGAAGAATCCATTGTCCCCCTGGCCTGGCAGACCACATGCTTGGCCATGTTCCCTGCTGGAATTGGGTTCTCTAGATTGACCTGATGAACCATCACTGCCTCTGGGACAGTGAAGATGTCACAGCTCAGCGCATTACCTCACCCTCCTCTCATCTCTCTCTCTTCCTTTTATTTTTCGGTACTTGGGGGTTGAATTTCGGGCCTCGCACATGGGAGCTAAGTGCTCTACCCTTGAGCTGCACGTCAGCCCCTTGGTTTTTGTTTCTGTTTGCTTGTTTTTGCAGTACTGGGGCCTTGAACCCAGGGCCCTGTGCATACTTTGCAAGCACTGTGCCACTGAGCTGCACCCCCGGGGCATTTTTATTTTTTATCTTAAGACGGGGCCTCCCTGTGTTACGCAGGCTGCCTCTGGCCTCGCATCTGCAATCATCCTGCCTGGGAAGACAGGGGTGGCCACCATGCCCAGCCACTCCTCTCTTTTCTGATGTTTTATTTATGTTTGTTTTAAGCCAGTGTCTTCAATGACCTAAGTCAGTGGCTATCTAACCTTCTCCTTCAGAAGAATCATCCGGAAGGCTTGTTCAAACAGATTTTGTGACTCCACCCCCACAGGCTCTGCTTTTATGGCAAAGTCCAAGATCTTCACATATGAACCATTTTCAGGGGCCCCTACAGGTGCCCACTCTGTGCTTTAAGTCCTGCTTTTAATAAGGAGAGTTCTGTGTAGGGAAAATGAAGTGGATTTGAGAGCTGGTGTGATGGGATTATAAATCACACAGTGCTAATTACAGGGCGTTTGCTGTCCTTCCTCATGCTACATGCTGGGCAGTTGTCCAAAACCATAAAACTCATGTCCAAATGGAAAGCGAGGAATTCTGGCTCCCCCCGGGTTCTCTTGGCTGAGGATAAACTTCACACTGGGCCGCCCCAGCTTAGCTGCCAAAGTGAAGGGTTAGAGCTGTCTGGGAAGGGCAGGGACCTCAGACATGCTCCCTGCTGTCACTGTCTTCCCGGAGGGTCCCCTGGGGTCCTGCAGCATTTACAATAGGAGCAGCCGGATGACAAAGGGCCAGGGAAACATGGCACCACCAACCTGGCACCACCGTGTTCTCGCCAACAGAATAAAGGTCCAAAACAAGGGCAGCGCACCGGTAAGATAGCCAGAGCTTCCTCCAGGGAAGGGGAGAGGGAGAGGCTGAGAGTGCAAGGGGAGCCAGACCGCTCTGACCCCAGCACATCACCCCACCCATGCATTTCCTCAGGGGAGTTTGTATTACCCGCATTGTATTTGAAAATCACATTCTAATCTGCTACAATGCAGAATCAGATGAAGGAGGACCCTTTTTCTTCTCATTAAAGCAAGAGATTTAATTTAAACCACTCTGTCACTTTAGAAGATTTAGAAACAGCTTTATTATTTTTTTCAAGAAAATATAAAAGCGCACGCCTGTAATCCCAGCAACTCGGGAGGCAGAGGCAGGAGGATCACAAGTTGGAGACCAGAGGCAGTCTGTGTAATTTAGTGAGACCCTGTCTCAAAAAATAAAATAAAAGGGCTGGGGATGCAGCTTGGTGGTCCAGCACTTGCAGAGTATGCAGGTGTGAGGCCCTAGGTTCAAACACCAGTACCACAAAAAAAGAAAGAAAGAAAAAAGAAAGAAAGAAAGAAGAAAGAAAGAAAGAAAATAATCTGGCTAGGATATCAAAGCATGCTTTTTTGGAGGAGGGGCTCCTTACTTTACTTCTGTAAATTAATCTTTTTAAAAGGCCATGGGATGGAAAAGAAATGAGTTTTGAAACCTGAAATAAAAAATGGACCTCTTTTTCTATTTTGATGTCATGAGTTTTTAAAACTTTATAAAAATGAATTTGTCAGTCATCCATGTAGCTCTGTGTGTTGAGCGCCTACTGTGTGCTGGGGCTGTGTGAGTACTGTGGATACGGAGTGAGGCTATGGGGGTTCACAGCCTGCTGTACTTCAATGGTAAAATCAAACTGTGTTAGGTTCTATGAGAATGTATGAAAAGAAGATCGAAAGTGAACAAATAAACAAACCCAAATTATACATATACTATCTCTATATTAACAGCGATTTAACCTTGACAGACTTTCCAGAGGACACATTTCTCGGGGGGAAAATGGAATGAGCTGCGGTCCACCCTGCCTGTGCGCGGCAGGTGTGTGTATGTCTGCCTGGGTATTGCGTGCTGGGGCTGGCGAGGACTCAAGTATTAGTCAGGCTTTGAATATGATCAAAGTATATTGTATGCAAATATTGTAAGTAAGGTGCAGTCGAGTCGGTATCCAACTCATAGCGACCCTCATAGGGTTTTCAATGGCTGACTGTTTCGGGATTGCCCTGGGAGTGGATTGACAGGTCCTTCTCCCAGTATGCAAATATAGGAGTGTCATAATGAGACTCTGTACAATAAAAATATTTTAAAGATTATAATAAAAAGACATAAATTTCTGAGAGAGAGAAGGAGAGAGAGACACAGAGAAAGAGAGAGAGAAAGAGAGAGAGAGAGAGTAAGCAAGAGCAGCTGGGCCCCAGCTCTGCTGAAGGAGAGGCTGATGTTGAGGAGTTCAAAGCTCTTAGTAATGAGAAGGCTCAGAGAATACAGACCTGCTGTGACTGGATACGAAACCTCAATCGTGGGCCTCCACACTGTGAAGAGTGTCTTTGTTCTTTTTTCATACACTGAGAGAGGAAACTCATTATCTTTCTGCTGAAGACATTGTTATTCTTGGCACAAAGCAGTGATTTCTCAAGACCTGTCATGCACAGAGGTCCATGAAGTCAACATCGTTTTCCTAAAAGTACTTTGATGTTACCAGTTTGTCCTCTCTCTCATTCTCTGTCTTATGAGTGTATAGTGGAAAGTTCATGTTAGGTGCAGTGGTGCACACCTGCAATCCCAGCAACTCAGGGTGCCAGACGGGGGAGGGTCATGGGTTCAAGGCCAGAGGCAGCCTGTGCAATTTAGTGAGACTCCATTTCAAGATAAAAGATAAAAAAGAGACTGGATGTGCAGCTCAGGGGTAGAGCACTTGTCTAGCATGCCTGAGCCCCTGGTTTGATCCCTCATTACTGCAAAAAATAAAGAAAGAAGGAAAGAAAGAAGAAAGAAAAAGAAAGAAAGGGAAGAAAGAGAAAGAAAGAAAGAACGAAAGAAAGAAAGAACAAAAGAAAGAAAGAAAGAAAGAAAGAAAGAAAGAAAGAAAGAAAGAAAGAAAGAAAGAAAAGAGGAAGATAGGAAGGAGGAAAGAAAAAAGAAAAAGAAAGCAAGTTCATTAATATGGCTTTAGTTTCCACACGGCAAATAATATTTAAGAAATGAACACTGTCCCTTGTTGGTGTTAACTCAAAGAATCCTGACAGTTTTCTTAAAAGCTTATTAAAGTAGCCTACCTTGTCTAATTTCCTATCTCCATGAGGCCAGGTTTCCTTCATGGTCTTCAGTCAAAGCCAGGCATTCCAAGAGACTGACTACAGAAGCAGATGTGATAATCCAGCTGTTTTCTATTAAGCCAGATGTTAAAAATATTTGAAAAAGTATAAAATGATACCCATCTTCTCACTATTTCCTTTTGTTTTGGAAAATATAGTTATTTGGTAAGATAATTTATATTAACATGAAATTATTGTTATTGCATTAACATGAAATTAACATTTATTATTTTAAAGGAACTAATAAACAAATGATTTCAATGTTCTGATTTATATTCTAACATGGTTAATATCAATCGTTATAACCCACCCAGGCAAAAGGTCTTTGTTGTCCTAACTAATCTTTGGGATTGTAAGGGTCACGGGATCAAAGAGTTAGAAAACCACTGGTATAAACGGAAATGCATAGCAATGTTGTATCTGTCTGGACCTGGGTGGAGTAGGTGCCCCTTGGTGTTATGTGATGTGGGGAAGCTTTGGAAGAGTCTCTGCCACACTGCCTTCTGAATGGACTTGTTGTTTGGAACCCCCATCCCACTCAGGGAGGGACAAATGTCCATTACAGTCACTGACTCACCGTCTTGCCTTAATTTCCCACTACCAAGGCATTTTCATTCAAAAACAGGAATCCTACTAGGAAAAAGGCGAGCTGTGAACTGGAGCTCTGGGTAGTGAATATGGCAAGTCAGGGCAGAGCCTCTTCGGTTACCCTCATCCATCATTTATGAAGTGCACGGTGTTTTGTAAGGTAGAGACGTCTCTGATTCTCTAGTGACTCTGAAAGGCTGTTGGTCATCCTAGGGCATATTTCCTTTTTTATTTGTAAATACTATAAATTTAATACAAGTCAATACAGATGAAATGAACACATACTATATACCAGTCAGTATGGTCAACACCGGGCGGGGATTTAGCTCAGTTAGTAGAGCACTGTGCTGCAGTCTCTGAGGTCCCAAGTTCAATTCCCAGCACCGCAAAAATGGTAGAAGGACCTGGCAATCCACTCCCAAGGCAATCCCGAAACAGTCAGCCATTGAAAACCCTATGAGGGTTGCTATGAGTCGGATACCGACTTGATGGCACCTAACAACAACAATAACAACAATGGGCAACACCAGACATATCAAGGAAAACAAACAGAAATAATTAAAACAGGGCGATTCTTGTCACAAAGGGGAAAATATATCAACATAGCAGAGCCAATAGTGACTGGAAGCCCCGCAGCAGTTGTAACAGGCTGGCTTGCGTATTAGCTTTTCATTAGGAAGCAACTTAACACAGGGAGGATTTACCTTGGCTCACTGTTGCAGTCTGTAGCTGGCTGGCCCCATTGACTGTAGGCCTGTGCCTGGGCAGGAATATCATGGCGGAAGGGCGTGGCCAGGAAATCTGCTCACTCAAGACAGCCAGGGAGCAGAGAGAGAGGAAGGGGGCAGGACGAGATACGCCTTCAAAGACCCGCCTCCAGTGACCTGGTTCCTCCAACCAGGCCCTGCCCCCTATTTCTCTCCACCTCCCAATAATGCCAGCAAATTCTGCATTCATCCAAGGCTTAATCCACTGAGTAGGTCAGGGTCACACTTTCCCCAATCACTCCCCAAAACCCCACCTCTGACCATTGCTCTGGGGACCTTGCCTGTGTTGTGCCCAAAGTTTGAGTACCCCAAAGACCACCAGGGAGTCCGAAGTCGCATTCAATAACAAAGAGCCTTTATCAAAGCTCGAGCTCAAGGGTACCGCACCTCACTGGTGCAGGGGGTCAGTGTGGGGACCCCAACGCATTGCAGGGTAAAGGTTTTTATTGTGTATTACAAGCATGGAAGGGGGTGGGGTGGAGAGAGTGAAAGTCAGATAAGGTGAGGCTTTGAATCACTAAAGCATGCGATTCAGAGGCAGAGGGGTCTGCTATTGAAAGTCAAATAAGGTGGGGCTTTGAGTTGCTAAAGTCCGCCATTTGTGTTATCTTGAGGCCTGGGAATTCTCAGAAGTTACCACCCATATCTACAGCCTTTGTTCTGGCCCAGAGCATTCTGATCTAGTGATCTTTTAAAAGAATTTGTGGAGCGGCGCCTGTAAGACAGAATCCTAAGCTAAGGGGGTCATTCGGGCTGACTCCGGGGTCCTGGTCAGCCTAGGCATCTCAGACTGGAACACGTGAGCCCTTTGGGGAACAGTTCCTATCCGAACCCCAATGGATCACACAGCAGAAAGGGGGTCATTGTTTAACCTTCATGGTGATTACGGTGGGGACATCCAGACACGGGGGATAGTTTAACAATAATTGTTTATTAAATTTTCTAGAGGATAACTTAGGTTTCATTTCTGATTATCAAAGGAAGCATTTTCAAGAAATAATCTAAATTAAATTTTGCTTATTGTTAGCAAGTTCGACAGTGGTACATTTTGCTCATGTGCTTTAGCTGCTCAGGAATTTTCAAGCCTGGCCTCCTCTTTTTAACAATTGCCTCTTTTGGTCATTTTTTCACCAGGCTGAGGTTTATAGAAGCACCATTAGAAAAGAAACTTGACTTTTAGGGAAGGGGTCAAGGTAACCATGTGAATCCAATAAAAATGTCTTTGACCTTGATTGGAAAGTACTGAGCCACCTAAATTATAACACTTGTTCATTGACGCTTTAAATGACTAAGTATTGAGATCATTTGTTAGACAGCTATGGGTAACTGGGGCTGGGATTTAGCTCAGTTTGTAGAGCGCTGCGCTGCAATCTCTGAGGGCCAGAGTTCAATTCCCAGCATCGCAAAAATGGGAGAAGGGCCTGGCAATCCACCCCCAAGGCAATCCCGAAACAGTCAGCCATTGAAAACCCTATGAGGGTCGTCATAACTCAGATACCGACTCGACGGCACCTAACAACAACAACAACGTGGGTAACTGGGGGAAAGAATCCAACAGCAAGGGTTCATAGTGGTAGATTTTAACCCATGGATTTGGGTGGAGAAGTTAGCTGCATAAACATCCAATGGAAAAGACTCGGTTCACGTTGGAAGAGTCTTTGATGTGAAATGAATAACAAGCTCAACCTAACCCAATATTGTGACACGATTACCACAAATAGGAATACATTTCAGTCTTGGGCAATGACTTCACTCATAAGAATGCAGGTGACAATTGAGATTTGTTTCTAACTGCCACGTTCTGCCAGAAGCACTGCATAATTTTGTGGGGTTGTTTGACAGTGCTTAACAATGAACCTAGGGCCTTGCCCATAAGCAAACCCTAACACTGAACTGCGTCCCCAGCTTCTTTGGCAAGTTTTACAAGAGTAAAGTAGCACAGCTTAAAGTCTAGAAATCGTACTATGTTGGGTATAGTTGAAGAATCTGAGATATTTAATGCACTAAAGAGATACATTGAAGAGCCGGGCACGGTGGCGCGTGCCTGTAATCCCAGAGGCTGGGGAGGTGGAGGCGGGAGGATTGCAAGTTCGAGACCAGAGGCAGTCTGCGTAATTTAGCAAGACCCTGGGGCTGGGATTTAGCTCAGTGGGTAGAGCGCTGCGCTGCAGTCTCTGAGGTCCAGAGTTCGATTCCCAGCACCACAAAAATGGGAGAAGGACCTGGCAATCCACTCCCAAGGCAATCCCGAAACAGTCAGCCAGTGAAAACCCTATGAGGGTCGCTATGAGTCGGATACTGACTCAACGGCACCTAACAACAACAACTGTTTCAAAACGTAAAAAAATGGGCTGGGGGCGCAGCTCAGTGGTCCAGCACTTGCAGAACATGCAAGCGCGAGGCCCTGGGTTCAACCCCCAGCACCACAAAAAAGAAAAAAAAAGAGAGATAATACTGAAGCAAGGGAAGAAATATTAGGTATCTTCATCTCTTTATCCACTGAGCATGGAGCATGAATGAAACATCAAGAGTGCGGGAAAAAGAAAACAAAAGTATTGAGTAATAGCAATAGGAGCTCACACGTGGGTCAGTGGTCAGACACGTTAGAAATGACGGCCTCCGTGGCAGAGCAGAGAGCCATCTGTGAGTGGAAATGTCTTTATGGAAGCTCGGGGGTGCCCATTGGCATCATGTTTCCCTGACGATAACTGGTTCTATATTTTAAAAGTCTGACGCAGAGGTTCGCTTGTGGTTGTGAATATCAAAAGCCACAGTATAGTGAAAACAGTCAATCACAGCGCCCAACACAGCCACTGTGGCTTCCGAGGTAAGCCTCAGCCTGTCCTCTAACACAACCTCCTGAACGTGCCAGGTTCCAACACCCGGGTGTGATATGTTGTTGTTGTTGTTGTTGTTGTTGTTAGGTGCCCTCGAGTCGGTATCCGACTCATAGCGACCCTGCGCACAATAGGCGAAACATTATTGTCAGTGCTTCTCTGCTACTCATAGGGTTTTCAGTGGCAGATTGATTTTTGGGAGTGGGTTGCCGGGTCCTTCTCCCAAGCCTACAGCACCTGGTGTTCCCAGGCGGTCTCCCATCCAAGTACTAACCAGGCCCAACCCTGCTTAGCTTCCGAGATCTAACAGGATCGGATGCCACAGGGCTACAGCTGCAGGCTTGGATGTGATACAGATAATATAAAAAGGATAACGTCATATAATATATAATATAAAATTCAGTTGTGTGATTTGAAATTTCCCTAATTTTATTTCCTAAGAATAGCAAATATCTTGGCTAATAGACTCAGAACTTAAAAAGAGCTCATTTGGCTAGAATAGTTAATTAAAGCAATAGTGATTTAATTTTTTTATGTTACTAGATGTTTCAAAGGCAGTTGTGGACTCACAGCCAAACTGAGTGACAGGTGTGGAGAGTCCCTACCTTCCCCCTGGCCCCACACATGCACAGCCTCCCTCACGGCCAGCGTCCTTGCCAGAGAGAGATGTGTGTCAAGTTTGCTCCTTACTGCCACATTCTGCCAGAAACATGGCATAATTTTGCATTTTTATGACGCCTCATGCCACCCAGAGTCCACGGCTCCATCTTGATGTTGCACGTCCTGTAAATTTTGACAAAGGTGTGACATTTCCCTAATGTCACAGTGTCATAAGGAACAGCTCCACTAACTCAAAAATCCTTCGGTCTCCACCTGCTCGTGGCTCTCCCTTCCTGTGGTGATTTTTAAAGTAAAGGTAAGTTAAAACTCTGGCACTTATGGTCACAAAAATTTAATTGCATAAAAATAGAATTAGGAGCCCTAATTTAAGGTGACAAAGACTTAGCTGAAATGGCTGATTTTAGGTTTAACACAACCCACCCATGGTACATGGATGTTAAAAATAACATTGTAATCTCAGGTAGTGAGAAGACCCGGCAACCCACTCCCAAAAATCAATCCACCATTGAAAACCCTATGAACAGCAGAGAGGCACTGACAATAGTGTTTCACCTGTTGTACATAGGGTCGCTATGAGTCGGATACTGACTCGATGGCAACCAACAACAATCTCAAGTAGACCTTTAATTTAAAAAGGGGGGGGCTTATATTTAAACTTACAGAAAAGCTACAAAGATGGTACAATACCCTTCCTTCAGCTTCCTCTGTTGTTAATATCAACAGCTACGGTTTTTGTTGTTAGGTGCTGTGGAGTCAGGTCTGACTCATAGCAACACTATTTACAACAGAACGAAACAATTGTCAAAATTAGGAAATCAGCCAGGCGAGGAATGTCCACCCATAATTCTAGCTACTTGGAACAGTGAGGCAGGAGGATCACAAGTTCCAGGCCAGCTTAGGCTACATAGTGAGTTCAAGACCAGCATGGACAACTTAGCAAGACCTTGTCTCAAAATAAAAATAAAAAATTAAAAGGGATAGGGATGGAGCTCAGTGGTAAGCACTTGCCTAACATATGCAAGGCTCTGGCTTCAATTCCCAGGACTGAAAAGAAAAAACAAACTAAGAAAACCAATGTTTGTATATATTAAGTACATACTATGGACTTTAAGCCTGAAGCTGTAGCCCTGTGGCATCCAATTCTGTCAGATCTCAAAAGCTAAGCCGGGTCAGGCCTGGTTAGTACTTGGATGGGAGAACATCTGGGAACACAAGGTACTGTAGGCTTGGGAGAAAGACCTGGCAACCCACTCCCAAAAAACAATCCACCATTGAAAACCCTATGAACAGCAGAGAAGCACTGACGATAGTGTATCGCCTGTTGTACGCAGGGTCGCTATGAGTTGGATACCAACCTGACGGCACCTAACAACAACAATGGACTTTAAGTATAAGGGTGGACTTAATTTAGGTTTTACCAGTTTTTCTACTAATGCTTAGTCTAACACAGGACCTAGTATAGGCTTTATATTAACATTAGCTTCACATCCTCATAACCTTCTCCAACCTGCAAGAGTTCCTCAGCCTTTCCTTGTCTTTCTCTCCTGTCCTTGACACTTGGAAAGAATGACGATCAAGCATTTTATAGAATGTCCTTCAATTTGAGTCTGTCTGATTTTTTGCATGGTTAGACTGAGGTTACAGATTTTTGGAGAAATGTCACACAGATGAGATGCCATTGCCATCATGTCCTTACCTCGTATATCACATTGTTGTTGTTGTTAGGTGCCGTCGAGTCAGTATCTGACTCATAGCGACCCTCTGTACAACAGGGGAAACACTATTGTCAGTGCTTCTCTGCTGTTCGTAGGGTTTTCAATGGCAGATTGATCTTTGGGAGGGGGTTGCCAGGTCCGTCTCCCAAGCCTACAGCACCTGGTGTTCCCTGGCGGTCTCCCATCCAAGTACTAACCAGGCCCGACCCTGCTTAGCTTTCAAGATCTGACGGGATCGGATGCCACAGGGCTATGGCTGCAGGCCTATATCACATTGAGGGTGCACAATGTTGAGATGTCTTATTACTAAGTAATAATGGTTTAGGGGTTACCTTCAGGGTCACTCCACTGTAAAGGTACACTTTTTTCCTTTGTACTTAATAAATATTTTATGGAAGATACTTCAAAGCTATGCAAATATGCTTTTTCACCTTAAGCTTCTCCTCACTAATTTAAATATTCATCAGATAATTATTATTCTAGGCTCTAATGGTGATTCCCCATTCCATCATCCGTACATGTGAATTGTAATTCTTGTGGGAGAGCTTTCTCTTCTCTCCATCCATTTATTTATTCAGTTATTTATTTTTTCAAGGGAGCTAGGATTTAGCTCAGTTGGTAGAGCACTGCTCTGCAATCTCTCAGGTCCTGAGTTCGACTCCCAGCACCGCAAAAATGGGAGAAGGACGTGGCAACCCACTCCCAAGGCAATCCCGAAACAATCAGCCATTGAAAACCCTACGAGGGTCGCTATGAGTCAGATGGCGACTCGGCGGCACCTAACAACAACAACAACAACAATTTTTTCAAGGTGAATTCATGAATGTTTGTTTATATTTATATGTGTTTATATCCTCTCAAATGGAATCCTATCTGCTCGTTGTTTACTGAATCTGCTGTACCAACCAGAACAAAACAAAACAAAAAGAAAGCCTAGGTGTCATAGCTTGCCTTGCTATGAAACTTGATGTTTATGAGTAGAATGGAGAGAGGGGGAAAGTTTCCTTCTAATCGATTACATTATAATCAAACACTAACAGTATTTATTTTCTTTCTCACTGGGGGCCCTTATGATTCCTATCTTTTGACATCTTTTGACAAGCTCTTATCCATTCTTTTTCACTTTCTTACCTTCCAACTTCCTATTTAGACCCACTTTCTGATGTGTAGTCATCTCACTGAATAGGAGGATTTAATTCTCAATTCCACATTTCAGGAGGAATATTGCATTCATTTGAGATTTTCACATGATGGCAAATGAAATGGTATTATTGTTGTTGTTGTTAGGTGCCATTGAGTCGGTGCCCGACTCATAGCAACCACACGTACAGCGACCATAGTACAACAGGCAAAACACTATTGTCAATGCTTCTCTGCTAGTCATAGGGTTTTCAATGGCAGACTGATTTGGGGGAGTGGGTTGCTGGGTTCTTCTCCCAAGCCAACATACTTGCACACTTACACCAGCCCTTGTTGTTAGGTGCCATCAAGTTGGGTGCAACTCAGGGAGTTGAAGGGTTTTCCATGGCTGACTGTTTCAGGATTGCTGTGGGAGTGGATTGCCACATCCTTCTCCCACTTTTGTGCTGAGGATTGAACCTGAGTCCTCAGAGAGCACAGAGCAGCACTCTACCAACTGAGCTAAACCCCAGCCCACTTTCTTAGACATTTCTTTTCTACGTGATACTGGGGCTTTGAACCCAGGGCCTCACATATGATCAATTTATTTGAAATCCCCAAAATAAGCAAATCCATAAAGCCAGAAATTAGATTGTTGGATTCAAGGCACTTTAGGGAGGGTAGATGGAAATGGCTGCCAATGGGCCTGGGATTTCTTTATGGGGTGATGATGAAAATCTTCTAGAATTAGATAGAGATGAAAATACTAAGTGTTCTTGTGCATGGACTAAAACCACTGAACTGTACACTTTCAAAGAGTGAGTGTCATGGTTTGTTTATCTCAACTTGAAGAAGCCTGTGTGGATGATCTGGATCTAGTCAGTTAGGTCCTCCGATTGGGTCATGAAGGTTAAATAAAGACTATATCCACTCTCTTTCCAATGGAAAGAAATGAGGGAAACACCACAAGATAATGATTTTAAGGTGTTAGACATCAGACCATGGTAACGAATGATCCCGAGAGATGGGAGGTAAAACAAGAGCCTTGCAATTGTCCTCGATTCTTGCCTTGAGAGAGATGCTTGAGCTCAGGGTGGGGGTTGTTAAGGGGGCAGTCTGCAGGCATAGACCAGCTAATCTCCTGAGCGGAGGACATGGAGCAAGAGCTCAGACAGACCAGAGCACTGAGAGTTTGCTTGGTAGGATAGCAGAGGTTAGAGAGAGACATGAAAAGACTAGAGATGACGTATACAAGGTAAGAGTATCCAGGGCACATCCAGGACCTCGATTAATGCTGTTTCCACCAGCAAGACTAGAGAATGTCACAACCCATGAGGTATTTAGTCAAACTCAGAAGGGAGATTTCTCAGTAGTGTACGATAATTACCCCAGTTCTCATCATGATCATCAAAATTTCAAAGCAAAACACATGTTTCAAATGACTAAACTGAATTCCAGGGAAAGTGGGTGTGGGTAACTCAATAATACTGGTATTTATAAGAATACAACAATATTCAGCATCCAGCAAGCTAAAATTCACATCTGGCATCCATCAGAGATTACTAAACATACAAAGAAGCATAAAATCACAGCCAATAGTCAAGATAATAATCAATTGAGAAACCCAGAAGAGTCATTAATATTAGAATTAATGGGAAAAGACATCCATAATCATTTTTAGAACTTCACTCTATATAAACAAAGGGGCTGGGATTTAGCTCAGTTGGTAGAGCGCTATACCACAGTCTCTGAGGTCTCGAGTTCAATTCCCAGCACCGCAAAAATGGGAGAAGGACCTGGCAACCCACTCCCAAGGCAATCCCGAAACAGTCAGCCATTGAAAACCCTATGAGGGTCACTGTGAGTCGGATACCGACTCAATAGCACCTAACAACAACAACTATATACACAAAAAGAGAAGAAAAGGCAGGAAAACTATTTTAAAACCATAAATTTCTAGAGATGAAAACTACACTATCTGAGATGAAAAGTACACTGAATGGGATTAATGGCAGATGAGATGTACTAGAAATGAGATGAGAAGCTGAAGACACAGAAATAGAATCTATCCACAGTGAAACTTAGAGAAGGAAATACCCCAAAAGAAAGAAAGAAAGAAAATGCCCCAGAGCATCCGTGAGCTGTGGGACAAGAACATTCAGCCCAATGTAGACACCAGCAGAGCTCCTGAAGGAGGGACAAAGGACAATAGAAACCATATGGAGAGACCATGGCTGAATGCTTCCATCAAGACACAGGCTCGTTGGCCTTAGGTTGAGGGGAAGCCTGGGCAGCCCCGGTGGCCATGATGCTGGGTCTGTGAGCCCAACACACCTTCTGCCTCCCTCTGGGATTCAGTGCCGTAGTGGCGGTGGGTTTCTCTGTTCCTCCATAGCTACTTCACAGGTGCTCTGCTTAGTTTACCAGGAAAGGGCTAGGTGTTTCCCCTTGTTTATTTTCTCTCCAAGAACATTTCTCTTCACATGGAGCCCTCAGAGTGGACAGGTTTCAGCTGAGCTTCCAGACTAAGGCACACTAGGGAGATGGACCTAGCAGCCCACGCCCAAAACAATTAGCCATTGAAAACCCTAGAAATAGCAGAGAAGCAATGTCAAATATAGTGCCAGAAAATGAGCCCCCAGGCTGGAAGGCACTCAAGAAATGACTGGGGAAGAGTTCCCTCCTCAAAGTAGAGTCAACCTTAATGATGGAAATGGAGTAAAGCTCCTGGGACTTCTATTTGCTGATGTGGCATGACTCAAAATGAGAATAAACACAGTGACCGCAACAATAGGCTCTAACATGAAAAGATTGTGAGCATGACAGAGTATTGAGTAATGTTTTGTCCTGTTGTGCATAGGGTCTCTATGCATTGGACTTCGCTCAGTGGCACCTAAAAACAACAAAGTAGCTTGTTGGGACAACACATCTGCTGTGTGGATTATGATAACAGTTGCTTAGGTTACTTTGCAGAAACTTAAAGACGTCCTTTGCTAAAACATTGACTATTCCCTAGAGCCTATAGGTCTGATGGGCGACTACAATGGAATAGAAATCTTGGCTTCTCTGTCTTTATGTTGTGTCTGTCCCTTTGGCTATCTTAACCCTTGGGTCAGATTCTACCCAGGTCTGCATGAAGACCTATTGATCATTTGAGAAACATTTTTTTCCAGGAACATAACACATAGTTAACCCGGTCTGTTGCCTGTTGGCAGTATATGTGTGTTTCTTCTGCTCCACTCTTACACTTTCTTAGCAGCTCGGTACCTACAGCCCCTCAGCCTTATCCTAAGGTCCAGATGAACCACGAGGCCAGGACATTCATCCAAGGTGATGATGCCAGCAATATGGCCGGGCGGGGGGTGGCGCTCAGCAGTTCCTGGTTAAGTCACAGCCTATTAGCCTACCAAGTACAAGGCCAAGATATTTGCACCCTACAAGAAGAACACATTTTGACACTATGGCCAATGGACAATGACCACACCTTAGCCTCTCCCTAGAAAATCAATAAATGCATGTTTCTCCCTTTGTTAAGCCACTCAGCCAGAAGCCTGCTCACCTCTTTGATCCGAATCAGCTCCCTTCTGCCTGTGACCTGAAGCCCTAATAAAGGGACTTTCTGTGTCCTGTTCATAATGTATGGCTTGGTTTCATTTCTACTGTTTCCATGACATAATCTCCCACTGTTTGGTGTCCCTTCCTCCAGCCCTCTCGGCCTCCTGCAGGTTTATAGCCCCAGGCTTCCCAACACATGGTCCAGCTCTGCCTGGATGATTGGACCGCACGGCCCAGGGGCCGCCTCAGCCTGAGCCCTCCCCAGCTCCCTCCCCTCTGTGCTGGTCCTCACCGATGTGCTCCCACAGTGCTCTCAAGCCTGCATCTGCAGGGAGTGATCTTAGCCAGTGACTTATGATGTCCCAGCTTCCGCTCTGGCTGTGGTCCTCACTGCTTGAGCGAGTGGCAGCTCCTCCCCTGAGGAGTTTATCACGCGTGGGAATGGATTGACATTAAGAAGTCCTTTCTTGGGAGCACTTATGCTCTATTAGCAGCTGCGCAGGACCTGGCCTTGTCTGAAGGCTCACAGATGATTCTCTGGGAAGTGATACTGGTGACAAAACACTGGGGATTATTAGAATAAGGGAGGATTTGGGAGGGAAAATTATAGGCAGAGAAAATTAGAGGGAGGAGTTTAGCTTTTCCAAGGAACTGAAGAGGCTGTGGCTGGAGGGTGTAAACTCAAAGGGCAAAAAAGGGAGCCAGCATATGCATCGGCACATAGGCCAGACAGAGAGCTCAGATTGTGCCCAAAGAGAAGTGGATAAATCCTTGACAACGTTTCCAAGAAGTGAATACCATGATTCTAGCTGAGCCACGGGCTGGGATTTAGCTCAGTTGGTAGAGCACTGCACTGCAGTCTCTGAGGTCCCGAGTTCAATTCCCAGCACCGCAAAAATGGGAGAAGGACCTGGCAATCCACTCCCAAGGCAATCCCAAAACAGTCATTGAAAACCCTATGAGGGTCGCTATGAGTCGGATACCGACTCGACGGCACCTAACAACAACAACAAGCTGAACTGTAATATGACAGCTGCAGAATGGTTTGGAGGCGTAGACCCTGTGGGAGACCAGGGCAGGACCCAAGATGGCTGGGCCCAGAGCAGGGCGTGGAAAAGAAAAGAGGCGGCCGGACATGGAAGCCAGTTCAGGTACGAGCAAAATCGGAGCCGGTGACATGTCCTTTCCATCTTAGTACTGTAGGCTGTGTTCAAGACACTGCGGCTTCCGCGTCAAAGGACGGAACCCAGAGACCAGAGGGATCGGGCACGAGGAGAGGGGTCCAAGAGCGAAATGATTTCCACCTCCCTTCTATCTGCCTGGAACTACTAAAACGTGAGGAAAAATTACAGAAATCAGAGCTCTTTATGGCCTGCAGCTGTAGCCCTGTGGCATCCGATCCTGTCAGATCTTGGAAGCTAAGCAGGGTCGGGCCTGGTTAGTACCTGGATGGGAGACCACCTGGGAACACCAGAAGCTGTAGGCTTGGGAGACGGACCTGGCAACCCTCTCCCAAAAATCAATCTGCCATTGAAAACCCTATGCACAGCAGAGAAGCACTGACAATAGTGTTCCCCCTGTTGTACAGAGACTCGCTATGAGTCGGATACCAACTCGAGGGCACCTAACAACAACAACAACAAGAGCTCTTTACAGTCAGCACCCAGTGGCAGGGCCGAGGAGGGCTGGGCTCCACCGCAATGCAGCCCGGCCTCTGGCTGTGACAAGGCTTCCTGGAAGAAGTAAGATGTGCTCAGCTTCAAAGAGCAGCAGCAACATAAGCTTAGAAAAGCAAAGCAGACCCGATCGATGTGCTGGCCACCGCTCTCGTCCAGCCCTGGGGAATGTCGGTAAACAGAAGAGATTTCCCCTCGGGGAGGTATGAGAAGCACCCACAAAGGGCCATTGGATTTTGCACGTGGGTGGAGGAAGAGCTTAATGAAGATGTAGGTGTTTCAGCTCCCATTACACGGCCATTTTCTCTTCCCCCTTCACGGATGAGCTCCTCTGTGGTTCGTTTACCGGTTGCCCATGGGAACGTCAGACCCCATCCGGATCAGGCAATTCCAGTTAATGTGAGTTAGTTGTCCCTTCCCTGAGTTTTGGTGTGGCGATTTACAATCCCTTCCGGAAGGGTACCTCTTCTCACTTATGCCTTGAGCGGGACAATCATTTAATTTTCTCCTAGATAACCTTGTAGGAGGGCTAGGATTTAGCTCAGTTGGTAGAGCGCTGTGCTGCAGTCTCTGAGGTCTCGAGTTCGATTCCCAGCACTGCAAAAATGGGAGAAGTGCCTGGCAATCCACTCCCAAGGCAATCCTGAAACAGTCAGCCATCGAAAACCCTCACTATGAGTCGGATACCAAGTCGATGGCACCTAACAACAACAACCTCGTAGGATCTGTATATAGGGTGGAAATTTTTTAATTAAACTCTCCCTTAAGAGTCCACCCACCTAACTATTTCAGAATATCCAGTCAGGACCCAGGTCCCAAAAGCAACTGACGTGGTTGAGTTTTATGTGTCAACTCGACCAGGCCATGGGGGTCCGGACATTTGGTCCACATTATTATAGTTGTTTCCGTGATGGGGATTTTGGGTTCAGTTAACATTTGAATTGGTATGGGGCGTAAAGCATGGCCCTCTACGGGGCACTGGGCCTCCCCTGTCCCATCAGCCAAAGGCCAGAAAGGACAAAAACAGACACTCCCCTCCGCGCAAGAGAACTCTCCACCTGGTGGTATTCGAGCTGGGCCACTGGCTTTCGCCTGCCGTCACACGTCAGCCATAGCGCTTCCTGCGTCTCGTCACACGTCAGCCATAGCGCTTCCTGCGTCTGGTCAC
>VMDO01009832.1:0-74887 GCA_007922755.1 Pedetes capensis
TGCTCAGCATATAAATTGAAGAGATAGGGTGAAAGTATACAGCCCTGACGCACACCTTTCTCAACTTTAAACCACTCAGTGTTTCCTTGTTCTATTCGAACAACTGCCTCCTGGTTCATGTACAGATTTCTCATGAGCACAATTAGGTGTTCTGGTATTCCCATTTTCCGAAGTGTTATCCATAATTTGTTGTGATCCATACAATCAAATGCTTTTGCATAGTCAATAAAACATAGATAGACATCTTTTTGATATTCTCTGCTTTCAGCTCATATCCACCTGACATCAGCAATGATGTCCCTAGTTCCCCGCCCTCTTCTGAATCCCGCTTGATTTTCCGGTAATTCCCTGTCTATATATTGCTGCAGTTGCTTCTGAATGATCTTTAGTAGAATTTTGCTGGTGTGTGATATTAATGATATTGTCCGATAGTGATTTGGGAGGTGGAGGCAGGAGGATCACAAGTTCAAGGCCAAAAGCATCCTGTGTATCTTAGTGAGACCCTGTCTCAAGATAAGTAAAATATAAAAAGGGGTTGGGGGTGCATCCCAGTGGTAGAGTACTTGGGAAGTGTGTGCAAGGCCCTGGGCTAAACCCCCAGTACTGCCAGGAAAAGAGAGAGAGGGAGAGAGAGAGAGAGAGAGAGAGAGAGAGAGAGAGGATGAATATGAGAGAGAGAAAGGCTCGGGAATTGTTTTAGACTAGAGAAGCCTAAAGAAATGACAACTAAATGCAAAAAGCCATCCTGGATTGGATCCTGGGCTGGAAAAAAGCAGTTATAAAGAGCGTTATTGGAATGACTGACTAAATGAAAACATGGACTACGGATTAGACAACAGACTTTTAACTATGTTAAATGTCCTGGCTTTCATGGTTACGTTTTTGTTTCTTAAAAGAATACTGTTGTTCTTAGAAAGTATAATCTGAAATATTTAGTGGAGCAGGAGCATGATACTTTCATATAAATGTGTATGTGTGTGTGTGTATGTGAAAATATATGTTCAGGTAGAGCTAGATTGAATGAGGCAAAATATAACCTGGGTAAAAGATATTTGGGGATTTCTTATGCTTTTCTTGCAACTTTTCTATAAAATTGACATCTCCTTTGAAAAACATCTAAAAAAGTAAAACCAACCTGGACCCAGCCTTATGTGACATTGAGCCACTGAGGATTGTTTTTGTTACAAGGGACACAGGCTTGTGATAGTGGGTTAAATGGTGTCCCCTCAAAAGATATGTTCATATCCTATCTCCTAAGACCTATAAATGTGAACTTATTTGGTAAAAAGATCTTTGCAGATGTGATGGAGTTAAGAATCTTTAGATGAGATCATTCTGGATCTCCCAGGTGAGCCTTAAGTCCAATGACAAGTGTCCCTGAGAGAAAGGAGGAGAAGGTCATGCGAAGATGAAGGTGAAGATTAGAGTTATGCGCCCACCAGAACTGGAAGGGGCAAAGAAGGGCCCTAAGAGGGAGCATGGGCCTGCAGACATCTCCATTTTGGACTTCTGGCCTCCAGAACTGGGAGCAACTCAATCCCTGTTGCCACCAAGTTTGCAATAATTCATTATGACAGCTGAAAGAAACTAGTACACCTGCCCAAAAGGAAATTTGACTGACTTATTGCACCCAAACTAATGGAACGGCCTATAGCTCCACCGACTCCTGGGGTGGCTGGAACCAGGCAAGGGACTTCTGCTCTTCATTCTGTTCTCTTGGATGGCTCCATCTGGGGACATGGCTTGAGATGATTCCAAGTAAAGACCAGGAGATAGATTATATACTGGCCTGGTTTGGGTTATGTGACCCTCTGTCTGCACTAGAGTCATCCCCAAAGAAGGGGGATGCTGCTGAGATCAGCCTGGTAGGCAGCACCAATCCAGCTCACAGGGCATGCCATCCAGAACTTGGAAAAACCTGGAAAACGCTCCTCTCTATGTTGCTGTAGCAAGTGAAGAGGATACCCAAATAGCCCTAGGTTCCCTGCTCAGAGGCCTGGGGTCTGACATCAAGCCTTCCTTGGATGCTGCAACTCTCCCTTCCCTCCTCCTGGGTGTTGTTACTGTTGTTAGGGCCATGGAGTTGGATCTGACTCATAGCAACCCTAAGTACAACAAAATGAAACATTACCTAATACTGTGCCATGCACATCATCTTTTCATGTTTGAGTCCATTGTTGCAGCCACTATGTTTCTTCTCATTTTGAGTCATGCCACATCAGTGAAAGAAGGTCCCATAGGTTTTATTCCATTCCTGTCACTAAGGTCAACTCTACTTTGAGGAGGCAATTCTTCCCCTGTCATTTCTTGAATGCCTTCCAGCCTGTGGAGCTCATTTTCAGGCACTATATTTGACAGTGCTTCTCTACTATTCATAGGGTTTTCAGTGGCCAATTATTTTGGGAATGGGCTGCTGGATCCTTCTCCCTAGTCTGTCTTAGTCTGGAAGCTCAGCTGAAATCAGTCCACCATAAATGACCCTGCTGGTATCCGAAATACCAGTGGCATAGCTTTCAGCATCACAGCAACACGCAAGCTCCCACAGCAGGACAACCCGACAGAAGCATGGTGGCCTTCTGGGTGAGCCTGTGGTATTTCTGCATTCCTGATGTCTGCTGTCACTTTGGTTTTGTGGTACTCTGCCTTTACTGTTTTGCAGGCCCATATAAGGCCTTTGTTGGAGTGCATGACTATGATGTTGCCTGCCTAGGGGCCCTTACTCCTCTGGCCTTGCCCTTTCTCTTACTTTACTCCTGAAGTGGCCACAGGACATTAAAGACACTGCCCTACTGGCTGCAGCTGATTGGTCCACGGATGGTCACCTGACTTAGTCTCCAATGTGGGGCAGATGCCCTCAGGTGGCTGAGACTCTGAACTGCAGGTTGGGGTAGCAGAGATAAATCAATATATAAAGAGAAAAGGTTTATTTGGCTCACAGTTCTGGAAATTCCAACTCATGATCCGATGGCTTCATTGCTTTTGGGCCTGTGGCAATGTAGCACATTGTGGCAGGAGCATGTTGTAGAACAAAAAGCTGCTTACTTCATGGTCTGGACATTAAAAGAGAGACAGAGAAAAGGGCTAGAGTGGCAGTATCACCCTTGAGAGCACGCCCCCGATGGCCAGAAGACTGCCTAGTAGGCACCACCTCTTAAAGTTTCCACCAACTCAGAAGAAAGCCAGGCTGGGGCCCAAGCCTTTACAGATGAGCCTTTGGAGGACATTCCAGATCCAAATGATTGCACTGACACCTCTGCTTTCTTTTCCCCCACAACTTTGTTGTTCAACACAATGGTCCTCAACGTTTTTGGCACCACGGCCTGGTTTTGAGGTAGACAATCTTTCCACAAACTGCTGATCTGACAGGAGGCAGAGCTCAGGCCATAATGCGTGCAATGGAGCGTGCAATGGAGCGGGCAATGGGGAGCGGCTATAGATACAGATGAAGCTTTGCTTACCTGCCTCCTGCTGTGCTGCCCCGTCCTTGCGGATTGGGAACCGGTGGCTCAATCTTTTCTTGGATTCTGTAAAGGAGTAACCCTGTTTTTCTGCTTACTTGCTAGCCTAAGATAGATTTCTGTCTCTTGCAACCCTGAGTGTGCGAAAAGAATTGTGCAAACTTATGTCTGAACAGAATAAAGTCTAGAAGGAGATTCGTGGCATGGCAAGTGTTGGCTCTATCTTATTTTTACAGATGGGGAAACTGAGGCCTAGAGAGAAGCGTGAACCTCTTGAACCACAAACATGAGAGTGGAAGAGCTGATACCCTAAACACAGATCCCCAGTTGTCTACCACTGAGTCGTTTCTTTAAGGACTTTTCTCTAACTCTGGCATCTGGATTTATGGGGGACTTAGAGTGACTGGCTTTATTCCTCTCTGCCTCAATTTCCCTATCCTGTCTCTGTGGGCCTTCCACTACTGGAAGAAGGGAGGGGAACCAGATGTTATGATATAGCCTGCTTTGAGTTCTCAGGGCCTATGAAAGGGTATTATTATTTAATTACTGCAAATGGTAATTATAAGGGAAAGTAATTGTCTGCCCTTTCATTACAGCACTTTTGCCCTTTTCCTCTGGCAGCCCCAGGCCAGCCATAAAAAGAAACTAGGTGCAGATCTGCTGTGAGGGCCCCTCCTGGGGATTTGGTTCCCCAGGGGAAGGGCTGTGAATGGCTACTGCCAGCACCCTCACCTTCTAAAGATGATTTGCAGCTGATCTAGGCTTTCCATACCCAGGGGCTGCTTGGAGCCCATAGAAAATGGGAATTTCCACTCACTGAGGCCTGGCCATGTCTTGGGCATTGTGCCAGGGACCTTCCCTTCCCCCAGGTTGGATCCTGCCTACAAGAAACCTAGGAAGTACCTCGCTTACAGCAATGCTTGGCAAATAGTGGTGTGTACTGCCTCTTGCCGGCAGCCGAAGCGCTGTGGCATCTGATCTTGTCAGATCTAGGCAGCTAAGCAGGGTTAGGTGTGGTTAGTACTTGGATGGGAGACCGCTTGGGAACACCAGGTGCTGTAGGCTTGTGAGAAGGACCCTATGAATAACAGAGAAGCACTGACAATAGTGTTTCACTTATTGTACATAGGGTTGCTATGAGTTGGACACCGACTCTACAGCACCTAACAACAACAGCAACTAGTTCTTATCCTGACACGCTGCCCTGTGAAGTAAGGAGTGCTGTTTCTATTTTATAGATTAGGAAGACTGAGATCCCCTCAGGTACTAAATCTAATAAGATTTGAACACCAAGTGCCTGACCTCAAAGCACTTGCGCTCTTACCTTACAGCTTGCTGCTGATACTATTGGCCCATTTCTCAAGTGAAGAAATCGAGACCCACAGATGGGTCTTATGGCTTGCCCCAGCTTATTCAGGAGTTTAACAGAGTGGGGACCTGGAGCCACATGTCCTGCCCTGCCTCTACTCTGTCTGCCTGCTTCATCCTCCAAGCCCCAGGTTACCAATGATGTCAGAGGCAGGAGAAATGGCTAAGCGGAGGCTTCACCCCTCTGGCTAAGAAAATGCTAGGGTGAATTGCCAGCCTGGGAGCTGCTGAATTAGGCTGGCCTCTGGGCTGTCCCTGCCCATGACAGACCTTGCTAATCAGGCACAGCTTTCTTCCTGTTTAGAGCCCGGGCGCCTAGCCCTTTGAGATGTGGATAATGGTTGACTGGAATTTCCTATCTCACATCTTGTGGAAATCCCAAGATGTCCCCAAGATCTTTTCAAATTCCAGTGAGTTACAAAGTCCTGGTCACTTCCAGGTCCAGCTTTCTGCTCCCAGAGCACCTATATTCTCCTGTGCTTGTCTTTGCTCTCTGCTCAGTGCTAGTTCAGGCCAGCTGGTGCCAGCCTAGCACTCAGCAGGCAGCTCATTTTACTAAAGGTTCAAGGAGACAGAGTGGGGATATGTGTGTATCATACAAAGGCTAGGGACAGCAAGAGGAGTACCAGTTATCCCTGTTCTTGTAAGTCCTTCAGCCACTGGCTCCTGGCCACCTCTCTTCTCAGAGTCTTTCCTCTCACCAAACCATATGCCACACATCAAGCCAATGCTCACATATTTCAGCTTGTTCACATTCCTGAGCCCCTTCACCTTCAAAAAGTCAATCCTCATCCCTTTATTAAGTGAATGAATGGGTAAGGGATTTATAATCTGACATCAAACCAGGCTATTGGAAATATGGATGCACAAGTAAGGTAGGATAATTGTGCAAAATGAAGAGAGGCCCCCAAAGCTTTAAAAGCATCCTGAAGGTAGCAGAATGCCACCCTCAGGATGTGGCTATGGGCCACAACAGGATAAGTGGGTAGGCGGTACCTTGGGGGAAGGAGTAGAGACTGTGGGCATGGTCAGGTGGGAGGGCACATTCTAAGAGGAGGAGGACTACCTGTGCAAAGGTCCTGTGGCAAAAGGAAACAACATGCCTTCCATTAACTCATAGGAAGCTTGTGTGGCTGGAGACAGAGGCCACAGGGGCAAGTAATTCTGGTTGAGTATGAAGAGTTTGGCCAAACCACATAGAGACTTGGAGGCCATAATCCACAACATTTATCATGGAGAGTATGTCAACTTCCATCTCCTGCTCATCTGATTGTTGTTAGGTGCCCTCGAATCGGTATCTGACTCATAGCGACCCTCACAGGGTTTTCAATGGCTGACTGTTTCGGGATTGCCTTGGGAGTGGATTGCCAGGCCCTTCTCCCATGCTCATCTGATGGACAACCATAATTTACCAAAATCTCTGTGGATATCTGCTTAGCAGAAGGCTGAAATGTCTTCTAGAGAAAGCCATAGATGTTTTTCCCTCCATGCTTCACTCCCCAGGAAAGTGGGAAGGAGAGGACAAAGAGATTCAGTTTCATACCGATATGAATTCTGCCAAAACATTAGCAAGGCAGAGCAGCCAGCTCGGGTTGAAATGCCAGTCTTCTCTGGGCCATAACTTGGGAGGTGCACATGAGAAGAGCTTGTGAAGTTCCTGTCAAACTGGGAAGTGTGGGCTGGTATTCTCAAGGAAGATCTGCCAAGGAACATGAGGTAGCAGCAGGCCCCTGAAGGACAGGTAGCCACATTGCTATGGCCTAACCCATATATTCTCTCTTAATACCTGCCCTACGAGGTAGGTGTGATCATGCTCAATGTGCATTGGAGAAAACTGAGACTCAGAGAAAGGAAAAACTTACCTAAAAACACTAGCCTGTAAGTGACTTTTAAGTCTAGTCTGTTAACTCTCCAGCCTCCTTGAGAGTAAAGTATGCAAAAGCGAAAGAGGGTGAGTGAGCAAAGGGCTAATACCCTCATCTATCCATCCATCCATCCATCCATCCATCCATCCATCCATACATTCAATCCACTAACACGATGTAGCCCCAATATGTGCCAAGCCCTGCAGTGAAAGAGATTCTGGACCAGAAATGGGAAGACCTCTGCCAGAGGCCTGTCTTCAGGATTTAGGCAACCACTTCATGTCTATGATGCTCAGTTTTCCAAGCTGTGAAACAAGAATAATGTCTCTGCCAGTCTCCTTCACCAGACTCCTGGGGGGTGCCAAGGTAGAAAATGCCTGTGCTAGTGCTTAGTATCATTTCTAGTTCTGATGGGATGCATCCACACATACACTTTGAGGGATGGCTAGCTTGACTAGTGGGCATGGAAGGGTACCCCATTGGCATCAAGGTCCCACCATAAACATGTTTAGGCATAATGTCACAAAACCAGCCTTGTGCTGGGCACAATGGGGGTGGCAGAACCTGGGAGTCCTGTGGATGCCTCATGCTTTCTCCGTTCCCAGATCCATTAATCACCAACTCCTGGTAGCACTCAATCTGTACCTCTGCCAATGCCACCAGGGTCCAAGCCATTACCATCCCTCACGGAAGATCTGAGAGTCTGTTCCCTGACTCTGATTTGGCCTGTTCTAGTTCATTCTCTCCCTAGTGGCCACATAAGCCTTTGGGGGAGGACTTGGGCCATAGATCACTTCTCCACTAAATGCTACCTCTTCATGACTTCCTAATGCTCTTGAACTAAAATCCTAAATCCTTACTTACCTGGGTCCACCCAGGACACGCATCCTTCAGTGTCACTTCATAGTCTCCTCATTCCACTCCAGCTCTACTGTCCTTTCTGTCCTTTCATTGTGGCAAGCTCCTGCTTGCCTCTGAGCTTTCACACACTGGTCTCTCTTCCAGAAACACTTTTCCCTCAGCTCCTCCCTAGTCTCACTTTAAATCTCCCTTCGTCATGGAAGCTCTCCATGATGTTTTCTCACCTACGCTCCAGACACTTCAAACCTCTCCTCTGGAACACTTATGAGACCTAAACAAATAATTATTAAAGGAATTGCTAAACTCTGTCTCCTAGAACAGACTGTGGGGGAGTTCATCCACATCACTAATAACCACTCTATTCTCCTTCCTGGGGAACTCTATTTCCCAGCCTCCCTTGCAGTAGGGCAAGACTCATGTGACTAGTCTTGGCCAATGGATGGTGAGAAGTGGTGCATGTCACTTCCAGGCAGGATCGATGGAAAAACCTATGCACAATTCTCCACTCTCTCTTCTCCTGCCATGGTAATTGAGAAGGTCACAAGTTTGTGGGTGCTGCCCCAAGATGACAGGGACTTGTCAGCCTAGGTCCCTGAATAGAACAGAGGACCTGTGTAGGGATGTGGCAACAGTGAGCAGTAAACTGCTGTTGTGTTATGTCGCAGGTTTGGAGCTCTTTGTTACTGCAGTGTAGTCTGGTTAACACCATGCTTAATCTGAGCAGAGCTTGGGATTTGTTCACTGCTGCCTCTGCAGAGCCTGGGATTCTGACTGGGACATCTGAGTAGGAGCTTTGTGAAAACTTGTTGAATAAGTGTAAAAATAGAAAGTAAGACATGGTTCCTTCCTCAAAGAATTACTCTGATCCAAGGGATAAATACACAGCAGTTAGAATATAGTTAGGGGTTAGGCTGTAAAAGTTAAAGAAGTGGGAGAAAGGTCATCCATGGAAGGCTCCCTAGAGGAGAGTAAGGAAGAAGTGTAGAATTGAAGACATGAGTGCAGGCTTGCTATCCACCCCATCATTTGTCCACCCATTCAGTAACCATTTATTCTAGTGTACTGTGATAAGCAATTTGCCAGCAGTTTCGCCCGAGTACCCTGGAGATCTGGGGAACCAGAGGAAAGCAACTCTTTATATTCAGAGGATCTAGAAGGGCTTCACAGAGATGAGGCCTGAGTTGGGCCTTGATAAGTAGGTGTTCACCAGAGACAAGATGGGAAGAAAGGATTGAGACTTCCAGGCAGAGGGAGAAGAATGAGCAGAGAGATTGGGAGGCATGAAGGTTCACAGTGTGTTCAGGAACAGGGAAGGATCTAGCATGGCTGGATTTGGAGGGAGGAGTGTGGATGCCAGTAACAGAGCTGAGAATATTCATCCATGGCTTCCCCCACCTCATGTCACACTGCTTCCTTTCAGATTATGTTAATAGAAACTTGGAAGGTCTTGGCGGGGTTTTTAAAGAAAATATCTAAGCCAAAACATGAAGGATGAGCTGAAGGTGGCCAGGAAAGGTGGAGTGAAAGGGAAAGGGAGGCTGTTCCAGGCAGAGGGAACAGCATGTGCAAAGACCTTATAGAAAGGAGATCGAAAGTTCTGAGATGGCAGCTCACTTTGGCTGGCTGGAGCATAGATTTCTCGATGGTTAGAGAGATGGTTAGGGAGGTACAGGGTGGGTCAGGTAATGTTAACTGCCCACCCCCCCATCCCTTCCAAAAGCCCAGATCATCGGTCAAGGCCTTCAGGATTCTGTCTCCCCCATCTCTTACCCTAAACTCTTATGCCTTTGCCTGTGATATTCTAAGTATTGTTGCTGCTGCTGACATAAAAACTTTTGAGGGCCCTTAGAATGTTAGGTGCTATGATGAGCATTACTTCATTGAACCTCTCAGCAATGCCATAGTACAATTTTTAAAGATATTTTTTTCCTCTTAGACTTTATTGTTAAGGATATTTTTAGGTTTACAAGAAAATTGTGAAGATAATATTGAGGATTCCCCTGTACATACTCTTACCAGTTTTCTCTATTAATATCAGCTTATGATACTATTTAGCCTGCAGCCATACCACTGTGGCATCTTATCCTGTCAGATCTTAGAAGCTAAGCAGGGTTGGGCCTAGTTAGTACTTGAATGGGAGACCGCCTGGGGACACCAGGTGCTGTAGGCTTGGGAGAAGGACCCAGCAGCCCACCCCCAAAAATCAATCCGCCATTGAAAACCCTATGAATAGCAGAGAAGCACTGACACTACTGTTTCACCTGTTGTACATAGGGTCCACATGCATCAGACACCAACTTGAGGCACCTAACTATAACAATATAACACTATTTAAGGCTGGAGTTTAGCTCAGTTGGTAGAGCACTGCTCTGCACTTTCTGAGGACCCAGGTTCAATCCCCAGCACTGCAAAAATGGGAGAAGGATGTGGCAGTCTACTCTCCCAAAAAATCCTGAAACAGCCATTGAAACCCCTATGAGGGTCACTATGACTCAGACCAGACTTGATGGCACCTAACAATAAGAGCATATTATTTGCTCAAATTTGTTACAATTATTGATGGATACTGTTATTGGTATGCTATTATTATTATTATTATTATTATTATTATTATTTTGTGGTACTGGGGTTTGAACCCAGGGCCTTGCGCTTGCATGCTCTGCAAGTGATTGACCACTGAGCTGCACCCCCAGCCCATTTTTTTTAACTTTTTTGAGACAGGGTCTTGTTAAGTTACACAGACTTCCTCTGGTCTCAAACTTGTGATCCTCCTGCCTCCGCCTCCCGAGCCGCTGGGATTATAGGCGTGCACCACTGCGCCTGGCTGGTATGCTATTATTAAAGTCCATAGTTTATTTAGATTTCCTTGGTTTTTCCTTAATTCCTATTTTTCTGTTCCAGTATCTCTTCTAGGACAACACATTACATTTAGTTGCCATGTCTCTTTAGGTGCCTCTAAGGTGTGACAGTTTCTCATATTTTCCTTGTTTTTGATGATCTTGACAGTTTTGAGGAGTACTAGTCAGGTATTTTGTTGGATGTTCCACTAGTGGAGTTTGTCTGATGTTTGTCTCATGGCAAGTCTAGGGTTATGAGTTATTTGGAGGAAGTTGCAGAGGTAAGTATCATTTTATTACACAGTCTCAAGTGTGCATACTATCAACATGATTCATATCTGTTGATGTTGGCCTAGATCATGTGGCCGAGGTGGTAGCTGTAGGGTTTGTCCAGTGTAAAGGCACTGTTTTCCCATCCTTTTCCAGACTGTACTCCCTGGAAGGAAGTTGCTATGTGCAGACCACACCTAACAAGTAGGGAGCTATACTCCCCCTCCTTGAGTATCTACACAAATTATTCGGAATCTTCTGCACAGGTGATTTATCTTTTCATCTTCATTTATTGGTGTATTATCTCCTGGAGCTTCTCAACAATGAATTGGTACTTTTATCCCCCTTTTTTCTGGAAGGTAGAAGACCTTCCTTTCTTCCCTACCTGGCTTACCTTAGAGCTCTTTCGGAAGACTGTCCCTATCTCTCAGGGGAAAAGAATTGCCTCCTCTGTGTTCTCATACCATGCCTTGGAATTCCAGCTAATTCATGTCATATGTCTTTATTTTGCCTCTGGCCTGTCCCAGGCACTGTGCTTGGGGTTTGGAGCTTGAGAACAAAAGGTCACCATAGGTCCTGTCCTCCAGTTGCCCGGTGTTTACCATTGTACACTCAACTGGAATCTTCTTGAGGCCAGGGACTCTGTCCAATTTGTTCATAGCTATGCTACCAGCCAAGCAGGACCATGTCTCGTGCTTAGGTTCTCAGTGAATATCTATTGAATTGGGAAATGCTTCTTGGAGAACAGATGATTGTTTATGTGTCTGTCCTTCCCTGGAGACTGCGTGCTCCCTGAGGGCAGGGCCAGCTCTGATGCTTTCTGACTTAGAGGCTGGATGGCCTAGTGTGCATAGAAATCCAAGCCAGTGAATGCAGCCGGAACGGCGGGCTCTTCAGGTAGAAGTGAAGTTTGGAAGCTGACACAGCCCGGGAGGGTGAGAATCAGGAGGACTTGGTGACTGATTGGCTGGGGAGGGTGAGGCGGGAGGAGGAGTCACGCAGATGGCTCTGAGGTCTGGAGCTAGGGGACAGCCGGTGCCACCTCTGATAGACTTCTAGAAGAGACACTGCCAGCTTCAGGCCACCTTGCCTGTTGGGGTTCAGGCCTAGGGCCAGGAAGCGGTGGCCTGGACTGTGCAAACTTCTGCCCCTCCCACGTCCTTGTCTTTTTTTTTGGGGAAAAAAAATCTCAGCCTGGATTTTGAGCACGATCGTTTGTTATCAGGTCTGAGGGTCCATTCTGGGAGTCCCATCCAGCCTGCTGTCTCCCAGGGAGACCCTCAGGGGTAGCCTGGTACCGCGCGGGCTCGGCCCGGTCACGGCCGGGGACCGCCAGGCCTGGGTCCCCTGCCCACCATCACCCGGGAGGGGTTGGCGAGGCGGCAGCTGAATCTGGGCGGGACAATGGCTGCTGCTGCCGGGGCCCCGGGAGCCCCCGCGTTGGGGAAGGGGCTGTCCTAGGGCCGGGCGCCGGTGCCCTCCCCGCGCGGCTCGGGCGGGCGGAGGGGGACGAGGAGTTCCTTTGTGGCTCTGCCTCCGGCGCGGCGCGGGCGGGGGCGCCGCGCAACTTTGCGAGGCAGCGGCGGCGGCGAGCGCAAGACAAGGCCCCGGGGCCCGAGTGGGGCCCCCAGCGCGCGGCCCGCCCCCGCCCCGCCGGCCCCCTCCCCTCGCGCCGTCGCCAGCGCCGGGCGCTGCCCACTCGCCGGAGCCCCGGGGCCGGGCGCGCTGCGCAGCAGAGAAGTGGGGGCTCGACGCGGTTCCCCCGACACCCCCCGGAGCCAGGCGCCTGGCGCGGGGTCTCGCCGAGCGCACTGGGGGCCCCGCGGCGTTGCAGACCCAGCCTCTCGCCGCCGCCGCCGCCTAGGCGCTTGCAGAACCCAGAAGTGAACAGCAGGCGACCCGGAAGGTTTGCGCGCGGCTCCGCACCGAGCCGGAGCCCGAGCCCGGAGCCGGAGCCCGAGCCCGGCCCTGCTCGGGCCGCCGGGCGCGGGGCTGTGGCCGCGTCCCGGAGCGCCGCCAGCACAGCCAGGTCCGTGCGGGCCCGGGGCGCGCGGGGAGGGGGCCCGGCGGCGGCTGCGCCCGCCCGCGGGAAAGTTGCGCCGAGTTGCGGGCGGGGGCCGGGCCGGGCGCGGGCGCTGTCAGCGCGGGCCGGGGCGCTCCGAGGGCCTGGGGCCGTCTGCGCCTCAGGCCCGGCCGGGCGGCGGCGGCGGCCGCGGCGGCCCGGGAGCGCGGGTAGGAAGTGTCTCCGGCGGCGTGTCTGGGGCTGGTCTCCGAGTGTGTGCGTGTGTGTGTTTTTCTTAAGCCGGGCTATTCAAACCTGCTGCAATTCTCCGGTAAACAATGATTCATGGAGCTTAATGCAAATAAACGGATTGCAAACGGCGCGGTTCGCGCACTTTGCAGCCGGCCGGGTGGAGCGGCCAGTGCCGGATTTCTCCGTTTTTTTGCAGATCTGCAGAATATGGCGTCCCTGTCCTGTTTTAAAAATAAGCCAGGCTGCCATTTTTGTTTTTCTTTTGTCTGAAAATTTTAATAAAACTGTCTGAGAATGTGGGAGAGGCGGCTAGAAGCAGAGGGGGCACCCGAAGGGTTGGCTTTTTTCCTTTTCTTTGGCGAGAGCCGCGAGTCTTTCGGGGAGGTGAGACACAATGCAATTGCACTTTAAAGGAAAAAAAGGGGGGAAGCTGTCGGGCGATTTCGGGGGGGATGGCTGGGAATTTAAAGTTAACTCCGAAAGTTTTCTTTTCTTTTTTTTTTTTTTTACGCTCTTATATATTTTTCAAAGTTCTTTCTTTTTTGAAAGGCCGAGAGGTGCCGCGAAAGGATCTTGGGGTTCATTTCTCCCCCAGCTAGCCGCCTTTGCAGGTTTTTTTGGGAAAAGTTAACTGCTGGTTTCCTGAGAGCTGCGCGCGGTGGTGGTGGTGGTGGGGAGGGATATGGAGGATTGGGGATGAGTTTGGGGGGACAGGGAGTCTTTTGGAAGGAGCTCTATAAAAGTGGCACTGTAAGGAACTCTATCCTCAGATCTGGGGGAGAGAGCAGGCACTAGGAGCTCAGAGTGGGCCTGGGGTTTCCATCTAACAGCCCTGGCATGAGGAAATAAGCCTGTTCTCTCACCACCCTGCCCTCCAGCAGTGTGGGACCTTCAGGAGCTGAGTGTGGGGGTGGCCTTTGCTCCTTCATGGGTGGCCAAGGCCTCTTGGTAGGCGGGAATGGTGCCCTGGGTGTTTTGGTCTACCCCCGCCCCCTTGGGGCAAGTGTGCTTGGCTGATTGCAGCTGGAGAACCCCTTCCTTGACCAGGTGGTCTTTCTGGCTCCCAGAGGTGGCATCTGGTGGTGAATGTCCCTGGTGGGCTTTTGGTGGGGGGCAGCCTGCAGCCCCAGGGCATCTTGTGTTGGTGATAAAGGGTGGCTGCTTTAATAGTCGCGGGGGGGGGGGGGGGGGGGGGGGGGGGGGGGGGGGGGGGGGGGGGGGGGGGGGTCTCTGCGCTTTGGGCACTCTCACCCCTTTCTGCCACCCCTGGAGGCTCCTGAGTTGGAGGCTGTTTGGACTGTTTGGTTGAGTTCCTGAATCTGGCTGGACAGGTCAGGACCCACTGGCTCTGTGGGCTGCAGAGGGGTCTGAAGGCCAGGCCCACAAAATCTGTAGTGGCTGGTGCTGACCAAGGAGCCACGTGAGGCTGGGCCTGGCCTTTCCTCTGTTGGGAAGGTCTGTCTTGAGGACCCTGTACTTCTTCTCTCTGAGCCTACCCATCCCCTGCCCCCATTTCCTGGAGGGAAGACCCTCAAGTCTCATTCCTGATCTGTGTCCTGGCTCCACTGGGCTGAGTGAGCTCACTCAGGACAAGAGTCAGGGGTTGAAGGCTGGGGTTTAGGGGTTCAGAGCTGCCCAGCTAGGCATGTTAGGCTCAAAGTGGACCAAGCCAGCTAATTTTTAGATGGAGAAACTGAGGTCCAGAGAGGAAGGTGACTTGCCCAAAGTCACACTGTCAGGTGGGAGGACAGCTGAGCTTGTGACCCCAATGTCCAGGCTTCCATAGTTGAGCTGTCTCCATTGTTCTCCACTGGGGGCCCTGACACCTGGAGGGTTCACTTTGGACAGAACTGGACTGAAATGGGGCAGCCTAACCCCTTCACTCCCCTTGACCCACTATCATAAACCTTCTCCAGGGTATTGAACTGTACAGTTTGTACAGTGTGGTACATAGTTGGGGCCACGTCAGGCTTTCCCCAAAACTGAGTGGGGGTGAAATGTTCAGGTAGGAACAGTTGATCTCATTGTAAAATTTAGGAAACTGAGGCTTGGAGAGGTTGGACAGTGGCAGTTGTTGTTGTTGTTGTTAGGTGCTGTCGAGTCGGTATCCGACTCATAGCGACCCTCTGTACCACGGGAAACACTACTGTCAGTGCTTCTCTGCTGTGCATAGGGTTTTCAATGGCAGATTGATTTTTGGGAGGGGGTTGCCAGGTCCTTCTCCCAGGACAGTGGCAGAGGAGGGTTTAAATTCAGGCCAGGAGACTCCCTGGGTGGGTCCTTCTTAGATGGACTTCGGTGCTGGTGGCAATCCTTTCCTAACTTCTAGCTTGGGGTCTCTCAGAGTATTCTGCTGACTCCAGTGGCTTTGTGAAAATCCAGAGGCCCACCCCCCACTCCAAAGAATGTCAGAGATGGAAAGGCCCTTTGAGGTCATTTGGACTCAGAGAGGGGAAGCTGGAAGTTACCCAGTGATTCTTATCCCAGCTAGGACCAGAGTCCTGGTCTCCTGTCTCCTTTCCTCTGGGAGACTCTCAGAGGGACGGTGAACCCCTCTACCACTGCCAGGACCCCTGGGCTCAAGGGAACAGTGCTAGCTGGTGGTGGAGACATGGGTTTGCCTCAGGGGCTGAAGAATAGGCTACGTGTAGTCTTGAGGAACAGAGGCAAGCTGGTGCCAGGTGGAAAAGCCGAAGCTGGTGTGGGGGTGAGGCATGGCCTGGGTCTGGGCAGGCACTTCCTTGCCCCACCTCTTTCCAGTCATTCATTATGGCCATAGACTAGTTTATTCGTCCATTTGTTGCTAGATATTTCATTTATTCTTTTACTGTCCATTCATTAATTTATTGATTAGTCATTTCAGTAGTCCATCTGTCCAGTCATCCATCCATCTGGCCATCCAACCAATTCCTGGCTCACCTAGCCCAAGATGGACAGACAGGAGAAACAAGTGTAGTCCTCCGGGGCTCTAAAACCAATAAGAGCTGGGACTGCAGGTGCATAGAGCACTAGCCAGGGCCATGTTCTCTGGGTGCCTATGTGAGTCCCCAGAAAAAGTCAGTTGGGAAAATAGCAGTTTTCCAAAGACTATTCCATTGGTGGACCTGAGTCTTAAGATCAAATCCCATTGATGTCACATGGCTTTGAGCATATTCTTTATCTCTCTGAGCCTCAGTTTCCTCATCTCTAAAATGGGGTACTATCCATGAATCTCTCATGGATTGTTGGAAATGACCACGACACAGTATCTGAGAGGCATCCCAGCTCTTGCCAGGCATGTGGTGGGAGCTCTGAATTATAAGGATTGTTGATTACCTGTCCTAAGCTCTGCCTTAACTTTGTGAACCAAGGCAGTGGTTTCAGAAAGCCAGATAATTTGGGGACCTTGAAAGCCCTGCTCTGCCTTGTCATTCCCTGCTGAAAATCTTCCACTGTTCCCTGGACATATAGAAGGGGGAAAAAAAAATCCAAAATCCTTTCTGGGCCTCCAAGTCCGTTCTTGGTCTGGACCCTGCCCGCTTCTCAACTTCAGCTCCCCTGCCCTGCCTACCCTGCCATCTCCAACCACTCCGGCTTCTTTCTGCACCTCAAATTTACAAAGCCTATTGGCAGGACCTTTGCACACATTCCATTACCTGGAATGTTTTTCCCTAAATCTTTGCATGACTGGCACCATCAAATGTCACCTCTTCAAAGGGGCAGCCTTGACCATTTGCTCTAATATAGCTTCCCACCCTCACTCGCACATGAGCTGCTGCTTTTCATTTGTGATGCTTAGTCTCTGAAGCCTTCTCAATCATTCATTTATTTGCACTTCTTGCATCTACTAGAACATGTTTCAGCTGCCTGCAAGCTTCCCTTGAGCTGCAGCTGAGGCTTTATGGTGCTAAGGCAAGGCTCAGGAGTCCAGGTGTGGAAGCAGCCCTGGTGGCCTGGAGTGCCTGGGAGATGAAGTTACTCCCAGGTCTGTCCTCTTCCCCTGGGAAGCTCAGCATTGTTGTTAGGAAATAATGAGATCGTTAAATCCTGGGATCTCAGAATCCCAGCCTCTTCCAATCTTAGCACCTTAGCATCTGAGCAGCTTTCCAGCTCAGAACGTTTGATGCTTGGAGTTTTCACATGATCCGATTTTGCATTTAGAATCTTACAAAGTGGACTCTCACTGTCTTATTTCTTTAGGAAGACAGAGTGCTTACTTTGTGCCAGACTGTGTTCTACAAGGCTTTATGAATATGTGAGTATGGTATTTAATCCTCCTTTTTATTACCCCCGTTTGCAGATGAGGAACTTGAGGCATGGAGAGATCAGGTAACTAATCCAGGGGCATTGCTAGGGCTACAACCCAGCACTCTGGGGCTTCTTAAGATCCCACAGCTGTGGAGGGGAAACCTAGCCTCACCTGACCCCTGCCCAGAGCAGGAGTCCCCTTCCCACATCTTCACAAAGGGGCTCTGCTTGCTGCTAGAAACCCTCTCCAGTGAGCCCAGTCCTTGCCAGGCCCCCAGATGCTCAGTTTTCACCGCCAGGAAGATTTTCTTCTTTACAAAGTGTAAAGCGCTGCGTCTCCCCAGTGGATTACACTGGGAAGTGATGTTAGAGTTATGGTTTCCTACTGCTTTGACCTTGTAGTTTCATGGCTTTGCTAGCTTCTTTCTCCCTACTGGGTTGTGAGCTCCTTAGGTCGGGTAGCTTCAGTGCATTATGTTGAACATACGAATGAATGAATGAATGAATGAATGAATGAATGGGTGCACAGAGACTGGCTGAATGCTGGCATTTGCTGACCTTGTATTGTCTCTGTAGCACCATTCTGGCACTTGTCCGGGGTATTTGGATAGGCTTGGTGCCTACAGGGAAAGGAGAGACCCTTACCTTTCTAATAAAGTTTTTATCGGATGATATTCACTAACCACAATCTTGAGAATCACGGAAGATCTTAAGCCATGCACTGTTAGAGAGGTGGGTACATCATCTAGGCAAACCTCTTTTTACCCAATGGGGAAACTGCAGGGGAAGGGAGAGGAGCAGACCTTCTTCTCCAAGGCTATGTGCGCTTTCTGAGACTTTGCCTGGTGAGCTTTCCACTCGCTACCTACCAACTGGCTGCCCAGTCTCTGCCTGGGGGTTCCGGGTGGGGAAAAGCCTTTGCTGGGGCAGCTGTGCCCCCTCCAGCACCATCATTGCCTCTGCCGTGGGGCGACATTCCTGAGCACACAGGGCTGCGCCTGGCCCCAGAGCAACGCTGAGGAAGCTGGCTGGGGTGGAAGTGGGTTGGAGCTCTAGGTGGTAAGGATGGCTTTCTGGAGCCCAGGGCTGGGGCGGAGGTTTGTAGACTGGGTAGGATCTGGGGAGGTGACTGAGGAGGGTCTTTAAGTGGAAAAGGTGGTGAGAGACAGGCTGAGGGACTTGGTTCTGGGGCTTAATGTCCTGCCTTGTCTTTGCCTTACCCCCATGGTCACAAGGATGTCCTTGGGGAGTCCCCACCATCTGGGTCTTTTCTGAGCTTTGAGAAAAGGCTTCATGCTTCTTGAGGCGACAGTCTAGCCCATTTGGTTCTGGGGTTCAGGGGGCTGGGGTGGGCTGCCCCCTGTGACTCGCCCGTGCACACACATTCATACATATTCACACAATCAGCTATTCTGCCCCCACTCCCGACCGTACCTGCTGCCCTACCTTTGACTGTTCAGGGTACTCCCCTGCTATTTCAGAAACACCACCCGGACACCCTCAGCTGGGCCTTCTCAGGAGCCAGGAGGCCTCTCAGCTGGAATGTGCAACCAGACATAAGACACACATACCGCACAGGCCACATGCACACACCTGCCGCCGGCAGGATCACACACCTTACGTGCCCGTGAGTGCTGTCTTCCAGGACACCGCGCGCAGCTACGGGCCTGCTTGGCTGTGTGTCCTCTGGCCCTGCTCATCTGCGCACAGCTCTGCTCTCCCAGGCCCACTTGTGTAAAAACCGTAGGTGCATCTTCCCAGACGTCCCTTCTGGGCCTTGACAGTCCCTCATGCGTCCCCTTGTACTCACCAGTGCCCACTCCTTGCCTAGATCTGCTTGAAGGGGTGGGGCAGGCAGCTCACTTCCATCTCGCCTGCATTTAGCAGGATTTCCTGAGCATTTACTCTGTCCCAGGCCCTGGGCCAGATGCAGGGTGGGGGTGGCGGGAGTAGACATGAAGAAAACTGCCTTGATCCCTGCGCTAGAGGGAGAGACAGATGTTACACAAAAGATAACTGTGCGTGCCTGGTTCTGTGATTACAGGTTTTGGTAAAAGTTGGGGAGGAATCACTTTCTGTAAGGGCTTCCCCAGAGCTCCGTGGTTTCAGATGTGCTTCGGTGAGTGATGGCTATGGTGGGGAGGGGCAGGGGTGCTGGGAGGAAGTGTCCCTGGAGCCTGGGGGGAGCTGACATTTCCCCAGTGAAAGGCATTCTGGGCAGAGAGAATGGCCCTGGGCAAAGACCCCGAGGTAGGAAACACAGAGAAGGAACACAGAGAAGGTGGTAGCCCCAAGATCGGGGGAGGATGTGACCCATGAGGAGGTGGGCAGCTAGTTTGGCAGAACTTGTGGTGGGTCTTCCCAGCCTTCCTGGGCTCCTGTCTCCCACCAGCCATCCCTCCCTTGGCTGCCTTGCCCTGAGAGGGCTCACCGGATTTTCTCACCACCATGCCAACCCTACCTTGAACGGCCCTGGCACCGGGGCTGAGGACCACTTGCCGGGGCTTCCCTACTCAGGAGCCCTGGGGCATCTGGAAAGCTCCTGGGGGCCAGGCCTCCTTGAGCTGAGTAGTTAGCCTTGTTTTGAGTCCATCCTAGAACTGGATCTCCACAGCAGTGGAGCAGCCACTGAGGGGGAGGGGAGGCGGGGGCTAGAGCTGCCCAGGGCTACCGCATCCCCAGGGAGTGGGATCTTCGGAGTTGGTCAGCTTTCCAGGTGGGGCTTCCGAATGCTGGGAACCTGCCGGGGCAGTTAACCCTCACACGCAGTGAGTCCACTGCATTGGCCCCATTCTAAGTCCTTTACCGCCTCTGATCGTCACTGCCACCCTGTGCACAAAGGAGAACACTGAGGCTTGGTGAGTCCCAAGCCTGCGCTCCCTGCTTCTAGAATCCATCCTAACCCCCAAGTTGCCACCTTACCCCTGGGAGACCCCACGGACCAGGCTGATTTAGTTGAGCCCTTTCATTTCCTAGAGGAAGGAAGAGAAGTCCATAGAGGAGGCAGATTTGCCAGAAGGTTCTGCTCCCCTAGCCCTCAGGGACACATGACCTTTGGCAGGTTAGTACCGCGCAGAGCCTCCTGAACCCAGACCTTACCATAGGAGCCAGGAGGGAGGGGCTTTAGAGGCTGGGTGGGGACTACTGTCAGAAGGATTAGGGGCAAAGGCTCCTTCCTTGTCCCGGCTGTATGAGTGCTTTATCAGAAGCCAGTGAGCTGTGCGAATGTTCACAGCACCTACCCCATGGAGTGCTAACAGTGCCTGGTTTCAGTAACTGTCACCCTCATCCTCATCTTCATCCTGCACTGGCCTGAGTGCCTTGTGGGGAGAGGAGCTTTCGGGAGTCCCCAGAGGAGCCAGATGTGGAGAGGGGCCTGTGTTCAAAGCCTGCGGGGCATTCTCTCAGCCCCAGGCTCCTGCTCGCTCCCTGGATGAGGGCACTGAGGCTCCCCAGAGAAGGTTCACTACCTGGAGTGTCTCTGGATGCAGGCGGGGGTCCTAGAGGATGGAGGGATGGGGGAGTGGGAGGGCCAGGGCATCCCTGCACTGTGAGCTAGGCACAGATAGCAGCGCCCTCCACTAGGGTCAGCTCCGCTATCCCGCTGAGAGCAGTGTTTCCCAACCCCGTGGGGCTGCGGAAAGCCAGCCTAATTGGATCCAGGACTCTTGAGAGCCTGGCTCCTCGCAGGAAGTCCTCAGGAGCCAGTTTCCAAGGCTGGCCAGGGGGGATGGGGTGGGCTCCAGTCCGAGTGGAGCAGGGACATGTGGAGGGCAGAGGGCTGTGGGAGGTGGATTTGAGCAAGGGAGTGGGGTTGCAAAGAACCAAAAGATGGGAACCTCAGCTTCTCTCTCCTACAGCCTCCTACTTGTCCCTTCTTAGCCATCCTTCTGGCCCCATAAGGACCTGTTGGTTGGAAACCTTGCCCACCACGCTTCTTACCCATAGCCCTCCTGTGTTCTCTCATCTAAGCACTTTGGCCTGGAATTCTGGCCCTGTGTGAACTTCCCTGGCCAGCAGCCCCTTCTTTCCTCCCCTGTGAATTCCTGCACTACACATGTTACAGACCAAACACACTGCCATATACTTTGCTGCCCCAGGGTCTTTGTACATACAGTGCCTTTCACTTGCTCTCCCAGGAAGCTAGCAGTGTTCCATGCCTTGGCACATGCTATCCCTCTGCTGGGAATGTTCTCCCTGGTCCTCCTGCTCTTCTGACATGGAAAGACCCTCTCATTGTTTCTCTCAGGGGTTCATCCATCTCTGATGTAGACTAGGTACAGGAGCCCCTCTCATATAGACAGGGCCTGTCTCTGGCTGCAGCGGTGGCCATGTCCTTGTGGGGCTTGGCAGATGGGGAGGCAGTAATATTTAAAAAGGTGATACAGAGGCACAATAGAGGGAATGCAGGGGAGACCAGAAGGAAGAGCCGGCTGAGCTGGGGATGTCGAGTTGGGGAATGAGGATCATAACCAAGAACCAGATGCTGGCTTGCTCTCGCAGAACTCCCAGGACTGGACAAGTAACCGGGCATTCACCCAAGCTGAGATTTGGTGGTAGGACTCTAGCTAGTGGTGTTGCCCCCAGCTGGGAGGCACAGGCTGGCGTCTGAGAACAGCTTGTTTGGGGACCTGCAGGTGGTGTACCTGGAGCTGGAGGACAGGTGCTGTGGGTGCACCTGTTGGGATGGAAATGGCCAGTCAGACCTTTTTGGTCAAGTAGTACCGTAACCCCCGAAGCAGTGGGAACTTAAGGATCTTCAGTGGCAGCATGAGTGACTGGAGCGGGTCAGGCTGACCTCGCCTGTCCTCCCTGCTCCACCTTTCGCACCCCATCCAGAGATCCAGCAAAGAGGATGCACACCTAGCTTGGGCTGCAGGTGGGTCCTACAGGGCCCTGAGCAAGCACCTGCCCTTCCCTCAGACTCTCTCTTGGGGAAACTTCCAGGGCTTGAGTGGGGCTGGGGGCAGAGGGCTTTGCCAAAGCTTGCTGAAGTTTTAATGTTATGAAACAATATTCTTTAAAACTCACATAGCCACTTTGCTGAAAAGTCATAAAATAGGGAAATGAAATGAATCACACCCTCCCCCAATATCACCACTGTTACCATTTGGTAGTTTTTGAATCTGCTTTTCTCTCAGCACCCACTTTTTATAGAGAAGTTTTTGCTCTATTTATACATGCATATATATGCATATATATATATTTAGGTGCTGTTGGGTCTGAGTCATTACAACCTTCATATGTTTTTCTATAGCTGATTGTTTTGGGATTGCTTCAGGAGTGGGCTGCCACATCCTTCTCCCATTTTTGTGGTGCTGGGGATTGAACCCAGCACCCCAGAAAGTACAGAGCAGCACTCTACCAACTGAGCTAAACACCAACCCTGCAGAATCAGGGAGTGTTTCATTCTGTTGTATATAGGGTTGCTATGAGTCAGACCCAACTCAACACCTAAAACAACAGCATATATATTTTTAATTCCTCCCCTTTCTCCAGACTATTGTGTTGGGAACATTTTCTAAATGAGCAGAGGGTGCTATTAATCCTTCTTTTTTATTAGATCCAATGTCTGGGTGGGAATCCTAGATTCTGGAGGCCTGTGGTTTGGATTTGAGCCTGCCTCTGCTGAACTTTGACACGTTCTCTAATCTCTCTGTGCCTCAGTTCCTGATAGGTCAATGTGAGCATTAAATGAGTCATGACAATGCCAGTTGTTCTGTTATCAATAGCTGCAGACTTTATCCCTGAGGAGCATGATTTACAGTTCTGTCTCCCTATTGCTGAAAACTTTGGCTGTTCCAGGTTTTTGCTATTGTAAAAAAAAACACCAAAGCAAACAGATTTGTGCATGTAGCTGTCAGTCTTTGGGTTGTTTTCTAGGGATGGATGACCAAAAATGGGATCACTAGGTCAGGAAGTCTGAACATTATTAAAGCTTTTGACACATCATGGCGAGGTTATTTTCAGAAATGATTGCTCCAACTTGTACTCCCCCCTGTAATACATGGGAGTGCCAATTTCACCATAGCCTTGCCAGTATTGGGTGTTATCATTTGCTTATTTCTTTTTGCTCTTTTGACAGGTGAAACTGATTTAATTTTCCCTACTAGGGAAGCAGAACCATTGGCCCTGTTTATTAGCTATTCCCATCCTATTTGGGTCTGCGAGGCCTCACAGAGCACCTGCAGCCTCTCTTCAGGGACTCAGTGGAGGGGAGGGGGCTTTCTATCTGAGCTGTGACTTTTGGTTCCCTCCACTTAACAGGAGTCATTCACCTAACTGTTGTTCATTCAGACATTTACTGGGTACGGTGCAGGGTTCAAAAGGCAAACACTCAGCCCTAATCCTTCCCTAACAGTCCAGCAGGAGAGATGGATGAGAGAGCAGAAAATGGAGTAAGAAGTGCTCTGACCTTAGAAATGCAGGGCTCCCAGGGAACAGAGGCCAGGTCAAGGTGAAGCAGTCCCTGTGAACTTCTGGGAGGAAGTGGCCTGCAAATTGGGGCCCAAGAGAAGGAGTTGGAATTAACCAAGGAAAGAGGAGGGCAGAGCCTGCTTCAAGTGAGGAAGTAAGAAGGGAAGCAGAGCAGGGTGGGGACCAGGAGACTATCAGTCTGCTGTTGTTGTTGCTGTTAGGTGCCGTCCAGTCGGTATCCGACTCATAGCGACCCTCATAAGGTTTTCAATGGCTGACTGTTTTGGGATTGCCTTGGGAGTGGATTGCCAGGCCCTTCTCCCATTTTTGCGGTGCTGGGAATTGAACTCGGGACCTCAGAGACTGCAGTGCAGCGCTCTACCAACTGAGCTAAATCCCAGCCCCTCGAAACAGTCAGCCATTGAAAGCCCTATGAGGGTTGCCATGAGTCAGATACCAACTCGATGGCGCCTAACAACATCAGTCTGCTGGGCACAGTGTAAAGTGGAACAAGCAGTGAGGTCAAAGAGGTCAGCAGGGGCTGGACAGTAAGGCCTAAGGAATCCCTCTGTATGGAGGGAAGTTGGGAGCCATGGAAGGTTTTAAATAGGGCAAGGTGGTCTGATTTATCCTGTAGAAATACCACAGTGGCTGCAGTAGGAGAATAGGGTGGGGGTGGAGGGTAGAGGTGGGGGAAACCTGTGTAGAGGCTCCTAAAATAGCTGAGCCAGAGGTGAAGGGCCTGGCTCAGAATAAAGGGGGGGGGGGGCAAAGAAGAGACCCTCTTTCTCCCCGAGTCTGTAAAATCCTAACTAGGTTCAAAGTGCAGATTTCCTGTCACCTCTTCCAGGTAGCCCTTCTTGATGCCCGTTCCCCACCTGGGTCCTGCATGCCAGGAGGAGGGGATTGTGCAGGGCCTGGTGTGTGGGGACCATGGGGTCCATCAGCTGCCCCTGGCCTCCCTACTTCTGCTTCCAGACCCTCGTGCTATCCCCCTCGGGCTGCCAGCTGGTTTCTTCCATTTTTGAAGAATAAATTTATTGTTTTCATTATAAAAGCAACTGAACGACATTTCTAAGAATTTGGAAATCAGAGAAACAAAGACAAAAACTCAAAGGGCCCCAGCGCCTGCCCCGGCTCCCAGCTCTGTCTGGGCGTGGCCCCCTGCAGCTAGCTTTTCTGACGCAGGTTTTTATTTTTGCCTCTCTGTAATCATAGTGTCCGGACAGTTTGGGTCCCGCTCTCTCCCATTTGCTTTGTTGCGAGTTTGTGCCCATGTGGCCCTGAGGCCTGGGCAGATCTAATGTTTTAATGGCTGCAGATGGGGTGGGGCTCGGCGGGGTTGGGAGTTTGCTTCAATGCTCCCACGGTGCTGCAGTGGCCCAGCTCCTTATGACCCACCCTGGGCTGCCCATCCTGTGTGTCCTTCTGTCCAGGTCTGAATCTCCCCACAAAGCAGGACCTGGCACCTTGTACACCCCTCCCTTAGTCCTTGCTTTTGTGCAGTTTGCTGGTCTGGCCTCAGAGGCCTCCTGGGAAAGGGTGATGATGGAAGGATCTGCTTTCAAATCAGGCAAGTTCCTTAACCTGTCTGGACCTTGGTTTCCTCATCTGTTGAATGTGTCCATTGTAGCAGTAAAGTAATGGCTGTAAATATCCTCCCACGGTCCCCAGGGCATTGTGAGTGACCACCCTGGGCCAGCTGCTGGCCCAGGTGCGTGGGTACCGGCCCCACCTGTGAATGTTTCTCAGTCTGGTGGGGAAGACACCCAGTCATCAGGGAAACAGAACCACCCCCAAGTGTGAATGGTTTTGTGGGGCTAGACCAGATCTGGATGCGATCTTTAGCTGTCTTGCTTACTAACTGTGTGACTTTGGGCAAGTTGGTTGATCGCTCTGAGTTGTAGTTTCTTCTGTTAAGTGCAGATCTCACAGAGTCATTGGAAAGATTGAGTGACTTTAATCATAACATACTCAGCACATAGGTATTAAAATCAATGGGAGCTGCCATTTTATTATTATTATTGTTATTGTTATTCCCATATACAAGGTGCTGTTGGGAACACAGAGGAAGTGACTGACTGGGGGTTCAGGGAAAGCTCCGTAGAAGAGGGAACACTTGAGCTGGGTCTTGAAGGATGAGTAGAAGTTCACCAAGTGGGAAAGGACCTTCTAGGTAAGGAGCCTGTGATTCCAGGTTACGGTCTGTCAATGAGGGGTTTGTTCTTTGGGGGATTGAGGCATTACGTTCTTCCCAGCGTCCTGAGTGCCCCTCACTGCTGCCCTCCTGTGGTATCCTGGGACACATATGTGCTCACCCTCCGAGTCTTGGTCCTCTCCTGGCAGTTCCTGGGTCCCCATCAGTCCTTGCTTGTGACCACAGATCTGTGTCTGTCCTGTGTCCGGGTTTGGTGCTGTCTGTCTGCATGTTGCTGTGACTGTGTTTGTCTGCATTGGTGTCCAGAGACCTCCAGGCCACACTGCAGAGGCAGCCTGCACGCTCCCCCAGCCACCAGCTCTGCTGGGTACCCAGGCCCCTTGGGTTACTCTCTGGCACAGCTCTGCCTCTCATCTCTCTCCCTCCTGGCCTCTCCAGAACCTTTTGCACCAAACCACCCCTTCCATCCTGTCACCTACTAGTGCAGTCAGTATTCCAGCCTGGGGCGCTGGGACTCCTCGATCGGCCCTCTGAGCCAGGGCCAATGGTCCAACTTGGTCTCCCACCTCCTAGTTTGCACCAGAACGCTGGCGCTCCCCTCAAACCTACAGGCTCCTCGCCCATGGGCCTCTGCTGAAGCTGTCGCTTCTGCAGGAATGTCCTCACCTGGCCTCCCTGGTCCTCTCCTGATGGGGTAGGCCTGGTTCTGGCCTGCTAATCCTGCACTTGGGGGCAGGGCGAGTGATGTTCCTAGGGTCACCCAGTTGGTGGCATGGAGCCCAATTTGAACCCAGCTTTGTTGGGTTCCAAACAAAGCTGGCTGTTCCCTGGAGAGGCCAGGTGCCCGTGGCCGGCACTGGTGGAAAGTGGTTCTGGAAATGGCTTCCTGAGGGCTTGGCTGCTGGCAGGTGTGAGGTGGTGGGGCCACGGAATTGCTGCGTCCACCATGTGTCTGTGCAAGGAGAGGAGCTGCTGGGCGGATGAGAGGTGCCATTCAGAGGCGACTGGAGGAGGGACGTGGCGCAGGGGACAGCCAGTGTCAGTGCAGGCCTGGGGGCCCGATCAGCCTGGGTGACAGCCAGAGGGAGGTCAGGGGCCACTGGAGAGCTGGGCTCGAGCTCCAGGGAGGTGGAGGCTTGAGCTTGGCTGATACTTGGATCCTGGAGGAGGGGCCACCCAGGGGCCGGAATGTCTGTGGACAGAGGCTGCCCTGAGGAGCCACCTGGTTCGGGGGCAGCTGTGAAGAAATGACCAGAAGGCAGACAGCCCCAGGCACACAGGTCTCTCCAGGGTCCAGGTGGCCCATCGGGTCTGACAGTGGAGCTCTGAAGGTGGGCATCAGGTCTCCCAGGCTGCGGAAGCCTGTGGGCCACTTGTCCGCTGCTTCTGCTCAGCTTAGGGAGGCAGGACACATCCTGCTTGCCTCAGGTTCCCCAGCGCAGGTGCCCACTTTGCCAGGTACGAATGGACAGACAGGTGGACGGATGGGCCGGCAGCCTCAGGAAGCTGTTTCCTAGGCAGCTCCAGGAGGCGTGCCACTCATCCAGCCACCCAACGGCTCTCACCATTTAGAACAACGAAAGTAAAATGACGACGGCTTGTTGGCCCCACTGCTGGGGTCAAGGCCGAGGCTCAGGGTACGCAGCTCACAGTCTTGGCTTCTCTCTGGCGCTTGAGGCCCCACCCTCAGTCTACCTGTCCTGTGTGATGACCAGTGTGTCTCCTCGGTCCATCCAGCATGGACACTCAACCCCAGCCCACCTGGCTCCCGGCTCCTACTCCACTCCCACCCAGCACTCATGCTTTTCTCTGACCTCAGTGTCCCCTCTGCTTCCTAGCCCGGCTGGCCCAGAATGCCCCCTGGGGCTCCTTACCACAGATATCCCATCCCAACATCTTAACACAGCCTTCAAGGTCCTGTCGGCTGGCCTGTGTGTCATTGGCCACCTCACCACTCTCTGGCACTCTTTGGTGCCTAGAGGTGTCAGCTTGCTGCCCCTTGCTGGCCCTGTGCTTTCCCACTTCCGCTGTTACCTCTGCCAGGATGACCTCCACCTTGAGCATCTGTCCTGAGCACACGTCTGACCACGCCTTGCTCCTGTTTCACACCCTCCTTCCGGGCGGGCTGGCAGCAGCCTCACTTAGCCCAGCCACTTCTGCCACTTCCCCGTCGCAGCTCTCCAGGGACGCCCTCTCATGCAGGGCCCAGGCTTGCACAGGGAAGCCCCACCTCAAAGGCTTGTGGGGACTTCCATGACAGACTGCAGAGGAGCACCTCACAGTGGCTCTGACACTCTGCAAGAGTGCAGGAAATGTCCAGCTTCTTCCCTCTTTGCATCTGGAGCCATGCAGGGGGACACCAAGGCCCGGCAAATAGACCCGAGTCATTAAACTACCTAAGACCCATTGGAGAAGGCCGTAGAGAAACCAGGCAGGGGATATGCAGATGAGAGCAAGGAGCACAGGGCAGACCCCTTCCCTTGGTAGGCCTGGCTCCCCAGCTATAGTAAGGGGCTTGATAAGTGGCAGAGTACCAGGGTGGGGGCTCTGGGAAGCCTGAACTTGACATTGACTTGGAGAGGAGGAGGAGAGCGTGTTCCCTATCCCCTGCCCCCAGAACTGTCTGAGGAGCAGCCTGTTGCAATGAGCAGAGTCCTGGGCCAGGGAAGAACAGGGCCAGGTGGCCTCTTTCACCCCATCTTACAGATGAGGGAATTCGAGCTCAGAGAGCTGGCACTGAGTGCAGCAGCACGGTGCTGCCCCCCATCCCTGTTCATCTGTGTGGCCTGGGACACAGAGCCTCCCTCCTGATGCCCTAGTTTGTTCCTGTGCAAAACGGGAGTGGAAACTGTCCCCTGCTCGCCATTTTCCTGTGGCTCCGAAGAGCACGTGGGTGGGCTCAGAAGAGCTTTGGCAACTGAGCAGCTAGATGAGGGGTGGGGAAAAAGTGTCTTTAAAGTCTTTCTGATCCTCATTCCTTTAGTTCATTCTGTGTGCAGTTCACATCGATAACCTCTGGGCCTGGATGCCAGGGATACGCAGATGAACGAGACCAGTGTATCCAACTCCCAGTCTCCCTTGGGTCAGCTCCCCAGTCCCCTGTCCCCCAGCCCTTCCTGTGCTTACCCATGTGGTCACAACCATGCCATCCTAAGACATAGCGTATCTACAAGCCTAAAGTCAGGGTGCTTTGCCCTTCCTCTGAACAGCTGAAGGACTGATGTTCTAGACTTCGAGTCAGGCAGATTTTAGTGGAGTCTCAGCTGTCTACTTACCTGTCGTGTGAACTTGAGCAAGTCACTCCACCTCTCTGAACTGTAGTTTCCTCATTGCAAAATGGGGATCATGAGAGTACCTGCCTTTCAGTGTCAACGTGCCTGATACAAGGTAGCAGCACTTGGTGACTTGCAGCCTCCTTGCTGTTATTGTTTTGAGGATTTTCTGGGGAAGAGGAAGCCCCAGGGGTCTGGAGCAGGCAGGGAGGACTCTAGGCAGGAAATGCTTCTTGTGTTGGGCTGTAAGGGTGGGAAGGGCTTGGATGGGCAGAGAGAAGGGCACCTTGGTGCCTGGGGGTGGTAGGAATAAGAGGCTGATAGAGGGCAGGAGCTGCCCTGGCTGCCCTAGAGGGGGTGCCTCAGACCCTCAGCCTAGCCAGGCTCAGGGCAAACCTGCCCCTGGCTGGGAGTGAAGGCTGAGGACCTTTTGCATGTAGGTATTGAGCTGTTTGCACGTGGGTATTTGTGCTCCCAAGGACTAGGGCGCATAGGCAAAGTCCCCAGAGGAACCAGCTTGAGCAAATCTGATTTCAAGCCTTGACCTTGGCCCCTAGCCTTGTGGTATTGGACAGGTTCTTCCCCTCTCTTTAAGCCTCAGTTTCCTTATAGAAAGAAACTTTAAAAATGGGATAATATGGTAATAACTCTTGTGCCTACTTTTCAAGTAGAGATCACAAGAGATAATTCAAATGAAAGGTCTTTCTTGAAATGTTCAGAGTAGATTGTGTCCTTATTGAGGCGTTTCTTCTGAAACTCTGTGCCTACAGTTCCAATAGAAACTTCTCAAGCTTGTAGACGAGGAAAAGGTTTGTTGTTGTTGTTGTTAGGTGCTGTTGAGTCGGTATCCGACTCATAGCGACCCTCTGTACAACAGGGGAAACACAATTGTCAGTGCTTCTCTGCTGTTCACAGGGTTTTCAATGGCAGATTGATTTTTGGGAGGGGGTTGCCAGGTCCTTCTCCCAAGCCTACAGCTTCTGGTTTTCCTGGGCGGTCTCCCATCCAGGTAGTAACCAGGCCCGACCCTGCTTAGCTTCCGAGATCTGACGGGATCGGATGCCACAGGGCTATGGCTGCAGGCAGGAAAAGAGGTAGAAGGCACTTTATTTTGGCCTCTCCTCTCAAAATAAACAACTTCATTTAAGCAACTGTACCAGGTAGGTAAGTAATTTCTGTAAGAGAGGATGAAGAGAAACTTGATAAGGAGGAAGTCTTAGAGGGATAACAGTGCAGCATGGTCCCTGTAAGTCACTTCTTGACTTACTCTAGGGTCACCGAAGACCCAAACCCTGTGGAGGACTGAGATAGCCCTGAATGCTCATTCTTCATACGGCCCTGGTTGAAAAGGCCTTCTAACCCCACAGGCCTGTCATGGACTGGCCAGAGGTGAGGGCCACCAGTTGGATTGTCACACTTTTATTGTAGAGACCTAGACTGCCCCAGCCTCAGGCTTCCCCAGTCTTCCACAGCACTCCGATGCACATCCTTGTTGGTCAAATATTGCACCCATGCCTATTTCTTGAAGATAACTTGCCAGAAGTACAAGAACAATAATTATTTCAGTCTCTATGAATCATCTTGCCAAAGTGCCCTTCAGAAAGGCTGTATCTGGTGATCCCAATTTGCCTCCCCTAACCCCATATTCTGATGAAGATGCCTATACTCGAGGGGGCAGTGGTCAGGGATTAGTGATGGGCAGTTGCTTCTGCTCTTGTGGCCACTTCAGAGTTGCTCCAGGACTCCCCTGTTTATCTCTGGGTGATGGGTTGGCCCTGAAGCCTAGGGCCCTCCTGGGAGATGGAGCTTGCTCTGCCAGCATCAGGATGGTGGGAGGGAGGGCTGGGAGCACTCTGGTCTACCTTTGCCTTATGGGGCCCACTGAAGGATACACTGAATTCCATACTTTTCTGCCTAGAGATATAGTTCCCTGGGCCTGGTGAGAGGCCTGCTCTGCTGCAGGGCTGAAGGTCCCATGGGGGTTGCAGGCAGACACTGGCCCCGACTTGAGTGGGCATAGCTTATGGGAACTTCTTGGTGACAGTCACTCTCTCTCCACAGGATGGCCGAGCCTCGATTTAACAACCCCTACTTCTGGCCCCCTCCTCCCACCATGCCTAGCCAGGTAAGACTGATGTTGACTCCCGGAGTCCTTCCACTGGTGCCCTTCCATTGGTGTTGCTCCTCTCTGCCCCCGGGGTTTTGGCGGTGGCTTAGGGACCAGGGGCTCGTGGCTCACTGGTGGACCTGCAACGCCCAGAAGGGGTGCTGCGCGGTCCCCAACTCCCTTCAGCCCACCTCCTTTCCCTTCGCGCAGCTGGACAACCTAGTCCTGATCAACAAAATCAAGGAGCAGCTAATGGCCGAGAAGATCCGGCCGCCTCACTTGCCGCCCACATCAGCCTCATCGCAGCAGCCCCTGCTAGTGCCACCGGCGCCTGCCGAGAGCAGCCAGGCCGTCATGTCGCTCCCCAAGCTGCAGCAGGTGCCCGGGCTGCACCCGCAGTCCGTGCCGCAGCCCGATGTGGCACTGCATGCAAGGCCGGCCACCAGCACTGTCACAGGTAGGGAGCCAGGGCAGGTTGTCAGCGTGGCGGGGCCTGGAGAATGAGCAGGGTCTGGTTGGACGGAGACCTAGCCTGGGATGGGGTGGGCGGGGCCTGGGGGAATGGGCGGGGCTGGCTAGGAAGGGTGTTGGGGAGGGGAAGGTGTCACAGAGGACTTGGTGAGGATGGGCCGCTTCCCGTGAGAACAGGAGTGGGGTGCTCTGGGAGGAGGAAACTTGGATCGGAGGAGCTAATGGGACTAGCCACAGCCATCAACCTTGCTCTGACCCTGCATTCCCTTCAATAGACCTGACAAGGGTTGGGGCTCAGTAGGAAAGGCGACTAGGGAAATGGAGCAGGAAGAGGGAATAGCATGCACACAGGAGTGTCCGTAGAAAGCAACCCAGGGTGTCCTGGTTGGGGAGATCAAAAGGTGATGACGATGATCATAATGGCAGCTAATTCCAGTTAGGATCTGTGCGTGTTTAGGAATATTCATTTTTGTTACACCCAGCAGCCTTGGGAAGTGGGTGCTGTTAGTATTGGGTTAAACAGTGGACCAGTTTTGATTTACAAAAACAGCAGTTTCATGTGGTCCACCCTAATGTCTTCATTCAACAGATGAGGAAACAGAGGTAGAGAAAGGTAAAGCCATGTGAAGCCAAGATCTCATGGTAGGAAGAAGCAGGGTTTCACAGTCTGTGTCTTAAGCCTTTTCTCTACCCAGATGTGCCAACCCTGAGCGGAAGCAGGCACCAGATAACTAACGGTCCCATGGGCCATGCCAAGCAGTTTGAACTTAATGTTGGTGTTTTAAATAAAGGAGAGAAATGCTCAGATTTGGGTTTAGAAAGCCGAGTCTGGCTATGAAGTGGAGACTGGGTTGTTGGGGACCATCATGGAAACAGGGGACTTTCAGGAGAGAATGGTGGCGTGGGCCACTCAGTGGCATGGTGGGACAGAGAGAAGGGGATGGATCTGAGGCACCATGAGAAAGAAGAGTGGATGTGGCTGGGTGCTGGCCAGGATGTAGGGAGGAGTGAGAGGGTGTGGGGGAGACTACCAGGGCCCTGGCACTGGGGTGGGATCACCAAGGAGCAGGTTCACAGAAGTGGAAGCTCAATCTTGGATAGGTTGAGGCTGTGGTACAGTGGGGAGATCCTGGGAGGTGGCTTGGAGCTCGAGCCCTCTGATCCCCTCCTTAGGTTGTGGTGGACAGACCTTATCAGGAGGTCACTGTGGCTTTGTTCCTCCCATGGCTCACTTTTGCCACCAGCCAGGAGCCTCTGTCTCCTTCTCTCCCTCCTTCTAGAAACACCCAAGAATTATAGGGCCCCGTGAGCCTCCCCAGATGCCAGCTGCACTCTGCACATCTCCTGTTATTATGATTTTATTAAATTTATTTTTTCATTATAAAAGTAATATTAAAAAAGCAATATAAGCATATTAAGGGAAATTTTTAGAAAAAGAGGAACTAAGAAAAAAAATCTCTCATAATCTCCAGCTCCTAACCCAGAATCTCAGAGAGGCTTTTGGTCTGTTTCCTTCCCTTTTCTGTATTTTTTGTTTGTTTGTTTTTAATATGCATGTATGTTTTGCTGAGTTGATGGTAGCTCTGTATCCATGATTTAACTTCCTCTTTCCCTGCCTGCCATTCTATCTTAAACATATTTATTATGCTTTTATTGTAAAGGTAATAACATAGTTATTATAGAAAATTTAGAAATTGAAACTGAAAGGAGAAGAAATTAGCTTTAGTCCTCCTGTTATTAAAATTTTTATGTGTTTTCTCATTTATTTTATCCTTTAATCAGGATGGATAAGAAATGGATGATTCAGGGAAGAGATTCAGAAAATATAGAAGCTGATAGACAAAGCATGAAAATCTGTTACCAAAAACTTCTCCTCCCTCCATAGAGAGAACTGGAGTTACCAGTTTGCTGTGCCTCTGTCAGATCTGTTCCTGTGCATTTATGCACACATACCCTGTCTGTTTCTACATCCGTAGTTTGCGTATGTTTTTTAATAGAGAAGTTCATAGTGTCTAACATTGGCTTTTTTCACCTGATAACACATTCTGGCATTTATTCTGTCACTGCACCCCAACTCTTTTGTTTCAGTGGCTGGACTCTTCTCCATCGGGGGGCTTCACATTTGCATCTATAGCCCTTGTTGAAGACAGGCAGGCAATGTCCAACTTTGTCTGATCACAGTTTTGTATGGAAGGACTCCATACATAGATCTTTGTGCTCATGTGCAAATATTTCTTCATGGTAGGTTTCTAGGAATAGAATTAATTGCTTGGTCAAAAGTTACGTACTTTAAATTTTTTAATGGGCTATTACCAAACTGCCCTTCATGAAGGCTGCACAAACGTACATTCCCACCACCAGTATGTGACAACACTCATGACTCTAGATCCTACCTTTATGTATATAAATATATAATTTGAATGGTATGATAGACACTGACTAAACTTGATATTATAAATGTTTCTACTTCCCTCATGTTTCTTTTTCTCTCTCTTTTTCTTTCTTTTCTTTTTTTTTCTTTAGGAAGGTCTTACTATGTAGCCTAGGCCATACCTTGAACTTGTGACAGTCCTCCTGTATCAGCCTCCTGAGTGCTGGGATTACAGGCATGCACCACCACACTCCCCTTCATTTTTAAAAGAGTAACTTTTACTGTAGAAGTTTTAAAAGTTTGTTGTTATAGAATCAGAAAGTTAAGTTAAGCCAAAAATATTATTTAAATTATTCCTACCATCCAAATCACATTTCGGTACATCTTCTACTTGTTTTTTGATGTGTGTGTTTGTGTGTGTGTGTGTGTGTGTGTGTGTGTGTGTGTGTGTGTGTGTGCGTGCGCATAGGGATATGGGATTTTATTTTATTTATTTTTATTTTTCTAGTGTTTGGGGGTTGAACCTAGGGGCTCCCACATAATTTGCAAGTGCTGCACCCACAGCCCATTTTTTATTTTTTGAGTCAGGGTCTTGCTAAGTTATGCAGGCTGCCTCTAAGCCTCGAGCTTGTGATCTCCCTGCCTCAGTCTCCTGAGTGGCTGAGATTACAGGTGTTTGCCACTGTGCCTGGCATGTGCATGCTTTTAAAACAAAGATAATGGGACGTTCAATAGAGGAGATGGATCACTGTTTCCTGAACCCCCCCTAACTGTTGTATATTTTAATTGCCTCTAAAATTTTGCTGTTGTAAATAACCCAGGAGTGAACATTTTTGTGCCTCAGACTTTTTCTGCGTCTGGAATTATTTCCAAAGCGCCTCTTGTTTTTTTGTGGAGGCCAAGGCCTCACGCATGCTAGGCAAGTTCTCTACCACTGAGCTGTACCTCCAGCCCCTGCAGGGCCTAATTCCCTAATTCAATTTACTCTTAAGCTATCTAAGGCATTTTACACCCACACAAACTCTCATTTAGTTATCCCTGAGTAATAACTGGTGAATGGGAAAAGGAAGCTCAGAGGGGCAGGGTGACCTGCCAGAGTCACAAATCTGGGTGGCATGGGCTGCACTGGCCTCTGCAGCTCCCCTCACCCCTACCCCAATCCGTGTGTCTTCCCAGGTCTGGGGCTCTCCTCCCGGACCCCTGCTGTGAGTACATCCGAGTCGAGCACCGGCACCGGCACTGGCACGGGTACCAGCACCCCGTCCACACCCACCACCACCAGCCAGAGTCGCCTCATCGCCTCGTCCCCAACCCTCATCTCAGGGATCACCAGCCCCCCCCTCCTGGACTCCATCAAGACAATCCAGGGCCATGGTCTGCTTGGCCCCCCCAAGTCTGAACGTGGCCGCAAAAAGATCAAAGCAGAGAACCCTGGGGGTCCCCCTGTCCTTGTTGTCCCCTACCCCATCCTGGCCTCAGGCGAGACTGCCAAGGAGGGCAAGACGTACAGGTGGGGGTCTCCTTGGGATGGGGTCTGGGTGCACTTGCTGGGGGGGGAAGCTTGTGTCCAGGGCTAGAAAGAGGGTCCCCAGGGCATGAGGGTGGGGACCAAGAGGGGTGGAACAGAGCCCCACTGTTATCTCAGGCAACATGAGAGGAGGAGGGAGAGGGAATAGGGCCTTGGCCCCTTCAGAGGTGGCCTGGGGCTGGCGGCACCCTTCCTGGCCTGGAGTATTGACCGTCCACTTCCTCCTCCCTTTAATGGTGTCCTGGCCACGGTAGAATCAACAGAGGAGCTTTCAAAATAGGCCATTTCCAGGGCTATACTTCTGCAAGTTTTCAGTTAGTTTGTTGGGGGAGCCTAGCTGAGCAGGCACCTGTATTTGTCAAAAGCTAGCCGAGGATTCTAATGTGCTCAGGTGAAGAACTATGGTAGCCTCTGAGAGCCTCCGAGAGCCTCTTCCCCTGGGACCATGGGTGTGGCCCTGGGCAAACCCTCCCCGGGATTGTGGGCTTGTCTTGCCCATGAGTGTAGATCTGCTCCCCAGGCTGCTGCAGATGCCCTCAGAGGTCAGAGCTTCCTTCCCCAGACTGAAGAGTGCCCAGCCTAGAAGCCTGCCCCTGTCCTTCCTGGGTGGGCCCGTGCCTGCTGAACTGCTCACAGACGGGACCTGTCCCGTACGCAGGGTCTCTGTGATGTAGGAGTTCTCCCTGGAGATGTACCGCAGGGGCTGGGGATCTGCCTGGGTGTGAGCCTGCCTCTTGCCTGCAGGTGTAAGGTATGCCCGCTGACCTTTTTCACCAAGTCCGAGATGCAGATCCACTCCAAGTCACACACAGAGGCCAAGCCCCACAAGTGCCCGCACTGCTCCAAGTCCTTTGCCAACGCCTCCTACCTGGCCCAGCACCTGCGCATCCACCTGGGTGTCAAGCCCTACCACTGCTCCTACTGTGATAAGTCCTTCCGACAGCTTTCCCACCTCCAGCAGCACACCAGGTAGGTGCCTGCCTGATGCTGTCCCGCTGCGGCCCTGGGGAACGGGGTTGCTGCAAGGACAGGCAGAGACCTCGAGGTTCCTGTCGTCCCCAGGGTCAGAATAAATCTCTTTGACTGACCTTGTATGATGTGGCCCTTGTCAGCCTTGCTGACCTTGGCTCTCAATACTGCAGCCCCTTCTCCTCTCTAGGTCTTTGCATTCACTGAGTTCTTTACCAGGGACGCTGTTTTTCTGGCCGTCTCCTATCCATTGCTCAATCTATCTTCTTCTGGGAAGTTCCCCTGATCCCCCAAGCTGGGTACAAGGCCTGGCCTCTGTGTTCCCACAGGCCATGTGCAACCCCATCACAGCAGGGGTAGGCTGTCATGTACTTGTGTGTTTTCCCACTTCCCCCCATATATTGGGAGCTCTTGAAGGCAAGGGCTTAGTGACCTCCATGAACATTTAGGCATTTGCTAGATACTTGTGAAATAAATAGAACTAGTTTGTATAGTGCATATGCTTCATCCATTTAACACATATTTATGGAACAGCTTCACTGTGCTAGATACTGTGCTGGGTGCCGAGAATACAGCCAGGAAGAAAACAGACAAAACTCCCTACCTCATGGGGCTGACAGTCTACCTGAGTACGTGAAAAGGAGACTCAAAGAAATGAAAGTTCTAAGGGAAGGAAAGTTTGTGCAAGGGAATACAAGCATCAGAAAGACTGGCTTACCCAATAAAAATGCCATAGGGATTTAAAGAAACAATCTGAGGGTTCCCAAGAAGTTCATCTGCTCAGGGGAGAAGAAATGCAGTTTGCTTCCATGGTGGCTGTTGCTGGCTCATGTGTTTGCCACTATCGTGGTGCCAAAGACAGGGAGAGAATTGTTTTGCTGTGAAGTTTGTAACTTGATTTTTCTTTTTTAGAATTAGAGGGTTGAATCCAGGGCCTCATGCATACTAGGCAAGCGCTTACTAAATTGCACAGGCAGCCTCTGGCCTTGAACTTTCAATCCTCCTGCCTCCCTAGTTGCTGGGGCTGGGGTTACAGGTGTGCATCAAGCACCTGGCTTGGTGTTACTGACAGAGCTGGGATTTTCCCTCTTCTGAGGGATCCTATCTTGTTATTGTTGTTAATTACTCATTTATCTCCATTCTCTTTGTATCTTTTATCCCAGCATGCAAAATATTTTACCTTATCTATGTCTTTAACTTTGGGCTGGGATTTAGCTCAGTGGGTAGAGCACTGCGCTACAGTCTCTGAGGTCCCCAGTTCAATTCCCAGCACCGCAAAAATGGGAGAAGGGACTGGCAATCCACTCCCAAGGCAATCCCGAAGCACTCAGCCATTGAAAACGCTATGAGGGTCGCTATGAGTCGGACACTGACTCGACGGCACCTAACAACAACAAACAACATGTCTTTAACTTTGGGCCATAATGTATAGGTCCAATAGTAAGAATGTTGTTGTTGTTGTTAGGTGCCGTCGAGTCGGTATCCGACTCATAGCGACCCTCATAGGGTTTTCAATGTCTGACTGTTTAGGGATTGCCTTGGGAGTGGATTGCCAGGCCCTTCTCCCATTTTTGCGGTGCTGGGAATTGAACTTGGGACCTCAGAGACTACAGCGCAGCACCCTACCAACTGAGCTAAATCCCAGCCCTAAGTAAGAATGAGTAGTGGCAGATTGCCTGTAGGGCCTGTTTTCTCATTCCCATGCCTCCTTACACATGGATCTGACTATATAAATTTGTCGCAGCAACTTTCTCATTTTATCATTACTTTAGCTTTTAAATATGTGGCCAGCCTTCTGTACACAGGTGTAGGTAACATACTGATTAGTAAGCAAAGCCCTCCTCCTCGAATGGTTTTGAGAATTATAGCATGTGATACAAAGGCTGCAGAGTCTAATTACTGTCAGGGGACTTTGTAAAGCCCCTGGGCCAGAAGTGTGTGTGTGTGTGTGTGTGTGTGTGTGTGAGAGAGAGAGAGAGAGGAAGAGAGAGAGAGAGGGAGAGAGAGAGAGAGAGAGAGAGAGAGAGAGAGAGAGAGAGAGAGAGACGGGGTGGGGGGTGGAGAGGAAGAGAGATGGGGAATTTTTTTTTTCTCATGTTGTCAGGGATCAGGAACTTAGAACCATGTAATTCACCTCTGCCAGATTGTGTGACACTAGGGGTACCCTCTTTTTGGAGAGTCCTCAAGTTTGTTGATGCTCTTGGAATAGCAGCATTGATTTTTTTTTTTTTTTTTTTTTTTTTTAATCACCTTAAGGCTGGGGCTTGAAGTCTGTGGATTGGGTCCAGGGATTTGCTGGAGGCTTGGGAAGGCCTCGTTCTCACGTATGAAGTGCTGTCTGGGCAGGCTTGTCATGCCTCATTAAATGAGATTTGTCTTTAAATGTGACATTTCTGGCATGGTCATGGTTACAAATTTGATTTACCCAATTATATCCTGTTAGGAAGGGGGACAGATTCTTATTGAACCTTTTTACAGAACTATGGTGAAAAGAATCTCACTAAAGGCCCTTGGAATATTTTAAAGCAATTATTCTGTTTAGTTTTATAGACAAGGCCAATTATATATGTTGTTTTCAGTAGGATTAATATTCAAAAATTTCCTTGATAATTTATGAGTATCAATCTATGTTAAATTTTTATAGCCCTTCCATATAAATTCTGAAGGGTTGGTTGAAACAAGGTACTGTTTAAAGAATATTTTATTGTAGTTTTTAAAATATAGCCTCTTAAATTGAAGATTAGAGATAGACCAAAGGGGAAGAAAAGGGGTGGGGTTTTTCATATGCCCTTTAGAAAACAGAACATGAGCCACACTGAAATCAGTTTCATCCAGTCCTGAGTAATAATTCCTGGTTCTCTGACCCTGAACTAGTCAGTCTACTTTGCTAAGTTGTCTGCCTCTGGACCAGGGACTCTGCTGTGGCCTCTGGCAGTGTGAGTCAGGGTGGTGATGTCAGCTCAGAAGCCTGAACCTTTTAAGTCTCTTCCCTGAAGTACAAGGAGCCCAGCCCTATGTTCCGGCTTCCATGAGGCCATCAGTCTCTTGAGGGTTCTTTCAAAAGACTCAATTTCTGACCTACAACTCAAAGCAGAGGCCGTAAGGCACATGTGAGGGGGAAAGGAGACCTGTTGAGAAGACTTAATGATTCTGTCACTCTATTATAACAGTATCAGCATGGAGGAGTATGGGGTCTGCCATTAAGTTCTAATGCATGATCAATTTCTCAGATTAAGGGCATATTATACATAACAAGGGCTGGGATTTAGCTCAGTGGGTAGAGCGCTGTGCTGTAGTCTCTGAGGTCCCGAGTTCAATTCCCAGCACCGCAAAAATGGGAGAAGGGCCTGACAATCCACTCCCAAGCCAATCCCGAAGCACTCAGCCATTGAAAACCCTATGAGGGTCGCTATGAGTCGGATACCGACTCGACGGCACCTAACAACAAAAACAACAACAACAACATACATAACAAGGGCTGGTATTTAGCTCAGTTAGTAGAGCGCTGCTCTGCCGTTTCTGAGGTCCTGAGTTCAATTCCCAGCACCGCAGAAATGGGAGAAGGACATGGCAATCCACTCCCGAGGCAATCCTGAAAACAATCAGCCATTGAAAACCCTTTAAGGATCACTATGAGTCAGACATGACTGGAAGATACCTAACAACAACAACAACATACATAGCAAAGGCATTGGCCCATGTCCATGATCTTTTAATTTATCTCATAAAGCTAATTGATAAAGCCATTTCCAATCTAAAGACAATTTTTGTGTGTGTGCTGTGCTGGGGATTGAACCCAGAGCTTCGTGCATGCTGAGCAAGCACTCTACCACTGAAACACGCTCCAGCCCAAGACAATACTTTTATTTTTAGTTAATTATTTTAATTAATTTTGCAGTACTGGGGAGTCGGACCCATGCATGCTAGGCAAATACTCTCCATTGAACCGTACCCCCAGCACTCCCGTTTTTTAATTTTTTAAATTTCGAGACAGAGTCTTACTAAGTTGCACAGGCTGTCTCTGGCCCCAAACTTGAGATCTTCCTGCCTTAGCCTCCCAAATTTCTGGGATTATAGGTGTGCACCACAGTCCCCTGGCAGAGACTATTTTTAAAGAGATGTTTTTCTTGATGTTTATTGTGCCAGTCTCTGTGCATTAAAATGATATTTATGTCCATCTTAAAAAGTACGCAAAAATTATGTTTATATGATATGCATATTATATTTATAAATGTATAAAATGAAGCCAGGGAGATTGAGCTTCTCTTCTTTTGATTTGCTGCCTTTCTTATGCTGCATACTTCATAGGGCATCTGTCACTTTAATGTTCAGCTAATTAAAAACATGGAGAATACAAAACAGGACCAGTCGTGCTGAGCACCCTTCTCTTTCTAAAGGAAAGGATCAAATCTTCCATGTTGCCCAGCGGCCATCTGGAAACTCCAAGGGAATTTGCATGTAAAAGACACCTTGACAATTTTATTATTCTGAACTGGGGGCTTGGATTTGATCAAGGCCACAGCACAGAGTTGGCAGAACGAGGAAGGCAGGAGAATTGGTGTCACTGAAAGTAGACACGGTAGCAATAATAATTAAGAACTTTAGTGTTTTTTTTTTTTTTCAGGAATAGACTTTGTTTAAAAATATCATTTAAGAACATGACTAAGATAAAAAATTAACAGGCCTTTGAAGGATAGTATTTGGCTAGAATGTTCCTGGACCCAGGGATTGCTCTTCATCCTGGGGGCACATATTTTTTTTCCCTTGCTTTTTTTCCCCCCTCTTTTGTGTGATTTAAGTTCAAAATGGCAAGAAACCAAGCAAAACAACAAAAGAGGCTTCTATCAACATTCAGAAGCCAACATTCAGATCCAAGTTATAAGTCACTAGGCACTGGCACATATAATTAAGTCAATGTGTCCTAACCCAGGGCAAAGACATGGGTGTCCCAAATGCCCTCAAGTCCCAGGATCCTTTAAACAAACAAAGCCAAACCCAAGGAAGCAACCAGATGCCAGATGCCTTGTCCTCTGCTTTTCAGCAGAGACCCTGTCCTGTTTTCCTGTCTCTTGGCAGAAAACCAGATGATCAGACCCTATAATCAAATCCATCTTCCAGTCTTACTGCCACTAATGAAGGGGACAAAAGAAGGTCATAGCCAAAGAAGAACCAGCCCTGGTCAAATGACAGAGGCAGAGTTAGAAGGAGGGTAATCGAGGTACCCCCTAGGAGGTGAGAAATATGTACCTGTGACACTGTTGATTTGGCCGTGTTTATCTTGGGCTGGGGAGTCGGAGGAAGGCTTGGGATCTAATTGTCCAAGGAAGGCATAACATGTAGAGCAAAGCTGGTGTCTTGCAAGTATTGCACAAGTCTAGACTTCAGGAGGAGCATCCCACTAAATAATAAATACCACATGTATTTATAGAGAAAATAAAACATTTTCTGTAATAGTCTGTTCATGGTGGGAAAACAGCATTTGTCTCATGCAGTTAGCATATGTATAAGGGGCATCACATGTCTACAGATAGCACCGTGTGAAAGTCAGGGATAAAATTATTTCAGGATGGAATGAGTAAATTATAGGAAAAGTCTCCGAGTTTTATCTATTTGTGGAACTTAGTGCCAGACAGAGTGACGCTGTATTTGTTTTTTTGTTTATTCAGGGTACAAAGTGGGTTTGGTGTTTATTTTTGTTTTCCTGGCTATATGATGTTATGTACATGTATAATAATAAGAGCAGCAGGGGACAGCGTCATTTTGTTTTCTCAAGTCTGATGACCATAATGGTAGTAATAATAACAACAACTATCCCTTATCAAAGAGTTCCCCTGTGCCTGATCTTGCCTTGTTGTTGTTGTTAGGTGCTGTCAAGTCATGTCCGACTCATAGCGACCCTCATAGGGTTTTCAATGGCTGGTTGTATCTCGAGATTGCCTTAGGAGTAGATTGCCAGGCCCTTTTCCCATTTTTGTGGTGTTGGGAATTGAACTTGGGACCTCAGAGACTGCAGTGCAACGCTCTACCAACTGAGCTAAATCTCAGCCCTGATCTTGCCTTAGGTGCTTTAAATACAAAGTGCCCATACAATGTATTTCTTTTTAAAGATCATTTTGAAAACTGCCACAAAAAGGGAAGAATCTCAATGAATATTAACTTTCACTGTATCTACCATTGTTTTACTTAAAAAGCACAAGATGGGTGGAGCCATTCAGTAGTGGAGCAAATACCTGAGAAGTGAAAGAAAAGCAGACCTGGCGCATTATTATTGTTATAATGGTAATGATAATAATAACTCTTCTATCTAATGAATCCTTAATAATTTTATTTACACATCAAATAAATTCCCTCTGTTTCCCGTACATCATTTATCTTCAATAGAAATGAGTACATTAAACACTAACTGCAAAAATATTTTATGAACACCCTTTATATAAAGTCATTTAACCTTGGCAATTGTTACAATCTTTATTATTGTCCTCATTTTAGAGAGGAGCAAAGGGGGCTCAAAGAGGCAAAGGCACGTGGACCAAGGTCTCCCAGCTAGGAAGTGGCAGAAGTGAGATCCCAGTTCAGGGCACCATGGACCAAGCCCAGGCTTCGGGAAGAAGGAAGGGCTGGGGTTTAGACTGCAGGAGCAGTTCATAGAGGGGCAGAGGTGCTGGGTAGAAGAGCAGTAGGGGTGGAGGTGCCATCAAGGGACACCAGTTTCAGCTCAGCTCCTTGGTGCTGCCTGGGGAAGACGGGTAGCTCAGGATCGGGAGAGCTTCCCATTGCCACACCTGTGGGCACCAGAGCTAGCTGCTCCCCAAGTGGGCAGACAGCCTGGAAGAAGGATTCTTATGTGAGAGTCCAGGGCTCTGTGGCTGATGGGAGTGGGCAGCCTGGCTCTTCGTTCATCTGGCAGTCGCTCCTTGAAGCCCTTTCTGAGCCAGCCTAGGGCTGGGTGTCACGCACAGGGATGATTGAGAGGTCAGAGGCAGGCCCTGGCACCAGGTGACTCCCACCTGTTAGCACTATGAACAGGAGGCTGGTGGATGTGGAGATACCTGGGGGACAGAGGAGGAGGTGGAAGTTGGGGAGGCGCAGCTGAGTCGGCACGAGGGAGGAGGTGTCCTGGCAGGGGAAACGGCCTGAGCAAAGGCTCCGAAGCCGGCTGGGGGAATGTGGCTGCCTGGGTGCTCAGAAGAGTAATGAGATGCCCAGCCAGGAGAGCAGTGACCAGGAGGAGCCTTTTGAACCCGAGGCCAGAATATGAAGGGTCTCAAACACTGAGGCAAGGGTGTGGGACTCTATCCTGGGTAAAGGAAGAGACAGTGAAGGTTGCTGTGCAGGGTCACAAGATCAGACCCCTGTGGCTGCTGCCATAGCTAGAGTTAGGGGGTAAATACTGAGGCTGAGGAGGAGGCCAGACAGTTGACACACCTGGATGGGAGGGGGCCAGAGGGGCAGCTTGCTGGTCAGGAGGGCTTGGCGGGGCCCCTGAGGAAAGACCTGAAGTCCCTGGAGGACTGTCGGTTAGCCATTCAACAAACACTCATAAAACACCCCTTAGGAGCAGAAGCTGATTGTGTGGATCATGTTTCTGTGACTAACTTTAGAGAGGACAAATTCACTTTGCCTTGTGCAGTCTACAGCTGTTTATTGAGGCCTCTCTGTGCGGACCCTTTGCTGGGCTCTGGGAGGATAGTGCTGACTGAGACCTAAGGATCTTGCTGTCAGTGGGACAGCCAGAAAAGTGACCAGATGTGCACAGAATACATACCTGTGACCAGGCTGCTGGTGGGGATGTCATAGGGTCAGGGCTGGGCTGCAGGGGCCTGAACTAGACTAGGGTTCTAGGGAAGGGGCATTTATCCTGAGAACGGGGGTACCCGCTTGGCCCTGTGTTGGCTGAGGGAGCAGGGGCCTGGTGGAGGGGCAGCCTGGACAGAGGCCCAGGAGGAAGAAATGCTTGGAGACGAGAGTGGACAGTGGAGGCCAGGGAGCCAGGCTTGGGGCAGGGAGGAGGGCCTTGAGCACAGTGGGAAGAGAGGACTGGAGGAGGGGTTGTGGGACTTAAAAACAATGTGTCCTGGGATTGTGAGACTAAAAAGCAGTGCCCATCCTGGGGACCCTTAAGTCCCTTGCCACTTGCTCCCAACCAGATGCCTCCCTGGCCTTGAGGGGAACGAGGGTGGCCTGGAGTGCAGCGGCCGCTGGTATCAGGCAGAGCTGGGCTCAGGAATCCTCAGGCTCTGCCATTGGAGAGACTGAACAGGGGCCTGATGTCCCCAAACATTTGACCCCCAGATATGTGCGGGTTGATAGAGGCTCTCAGAACTGCTCAGCTCCCCTTGGCATATCTGGGTGCCCTGGGCCTCACCCCACCCCTGCCCTCAGGGTCTCATCTAAAGGAAACGGACAATGGGGTGCCTGAGACCCAGGGTCGGCAATGTGAGGAGGAGCTGTGATGTGCAGGAGCTCGAGGGGCCCCGGGGCAGAGTGGGAGTTGCTGCTCACTTGGAGGAGGCTCCTTGGCGTTTGGCCCTTTGACGCCTAGAAGGGATGAGATTCTGTTGGGTTGGTAGAGAAGAGCGGCACAGGCAGGGCAGAGAGGTGCAGTTGCCATATAAGAAATCTATCTCTGGCCCGGAGGAGGGTAAGGAAGTGAGACTGGGTCCTCTGAGGAAGGCCCCCCGTGATCCACTGGAGCATGTTTACAAAGGCAGCTGCTGGTGTGGGCCCTTTGACGGCAGGAAGCTCCTTGGCCCTCTGTCCAGCACTACACCTGGCCGAGGAGTCCTAGCTTCTTGGATGACTTGGTTTGTGGGTGCAGCGAGTCTAGCCTGTGGGTGGAACAAACCCAGTCTGTGGGCGGAGCAAACCTAGTTTGTAGGCAGAGCGAACCCAATGTGTGGGCGGAGCGAGCCCAGTTTGTGGGTGGGGCGAGCCCAGTCTGTGGGCGGTGTGAGCCCAGGCAGGGAACAGGGAAGGAGAGGACTTCGGCCAAACCTGGATTCTCTCTGCATTTGGTGCTCATCTCCAAACAAGGCAAACATGGTTCAGGCCAGCTGGCATTGTGTGCCCACATCCTTGGCATAGGCAGCGGACTCATGACAAGATGAGGCCCAAAGGCGCGAGTGTGGAGCACAGGGAAGGCCACCTGATCTGCTTACAGACATCATTGCTCTGTCCCCTCTCTCTTGTGGCCTGGGCTGCGGGGACAGATGTGAGCTGTCATCAGCTGTCCTTGTTGCTTTAGTGTCACCTTCTCAATGGACCCCCGTATTCCCTTCTCCCCTGGTGCTCACAGTCCTCCTCACCTTGTTCTGTCTTTTTCCCATATCACCTACCTCCTTCTATGTGATTTACTTACTTCATGCTTTTAGGGCATGTCTACCAGGCAGCCTTGTTCACTGATAGGTTTCAAGTTCCTAGCAGGGTTTCCAGCACACTGGTACCCGATGTAATGAATGAGTAATAATACTGGCTGATGTTTATTCAGTGTTTACCCTGCCAGCACTTATCCAAGTCCCTTACACATATTATCTGATATGGTCTTCACAAAGCCCAGTGAGGTAGGGACTGTACTTTATACCCATTTTGCTGATGTGGAACTGTGATTTGCACAAAGTCACCCAGCCAGTAGATAGTGGTTCTGGCATGAGAACCTGTGAATTGGGGGACAGGTGGAACTCCCAGCAGGGACACAGAGGGGCCGAGCTTCAGGGCCACACCACCGTGCATTCTCTCCTGTCACCATCACAGACATGTGCCTGACATGGAGAAGGGACAGGAGATAGGTGTCAGGGGCCAACTTAAGGGAGATCTCTCCTTAGAGAAGGAGGCAGGAGGCCAGGAGGTCCTAACAGTGCTGTGAATCTGTGTTCTTTTCAACAGGTGTGCTGTGGGGTGGGATTTTAGAAGAGAGGGATGGAACGGAGTCCAGGCAAGCCCCTGGGCTGGCTCTCTGAGTGGGCGCTGGTGCCACAGGAACCTGTGGGGAGTGGAGAAGCTCTGCTCAGACTTGCAGCGGAGGTCAGGGAAGGAAGCAGAAAGGGTGGCTTTGAAGCCTCAGCTCTTGCTTGGAGCTCACTCTTGGCCACTGGGGGGCGTGAGTGGGTTGGGGATGGAGAGTCGCGGTGGCAGAGGTCCAGCCTAGGCCAGCCAAGGGGCTTGGGCCTAGAGCTGCTCTGGGGATATGTGTAGGGACCGCCACCTCACTGGGCCACCATTGCAGAATCCACACAGGAGACAGACCCTACAAGTGCCCACATCCTGGCTGCGAAAAGGCTTTCACTCAGCTCTCCAACCTGCAGGTGAGTGCCTGCCTGCCTGTCTCTACCCCCAGGTGCACAGTTGCCCCCCGCAAGGGAGCGCAGGAAAGGGTGGGGCCAGGGGAGCCACTGCCTCCTGACTCCTTGCTGTGCTCTGCAGTCTCACCAGCGCCAGCACAACAAGGACAAGCCCTACAAGTGTCCCAACTGCTACCGGGCCTACTCGGACTCCGCCTCCCTGCAGATCCACCTGTCAGCCCACGCCATCAAGCACGCCAAGGCCTACTGCTGCAGCATGTGTGGGCGGGCCTACACCTCGGTGAGTGCCACATCTGGCCTCCATGGCCTCCCTTCCTCACACCTTCCTCAGATTGTACTGACTCCCCACTTTCCAGAGCGACAGGGGATATGACTTGCTGAGATCACAGGGAATGGCAGAGCCAGGGCTTCTGCTTCCCACTTCCCTCTTGGCTGCTCCAGGCCAACCTCCTAGCCTCCTGTCCACTGTTAGCCTGGGCTCCCCATGCCCTGTAATCCTTAAGGCAGAGGGAGCAGGGCCTGGCATCTTGCTCTCCTGAGCTGGAGACAGCAGGCTTTTCCTGCTGTGGGGGGCAGCTGTAATCCCCACCGTGGCCACAAGGGGGCACAGTGACAAGTGACAGGCCCAGCACCACCTTCATCTCAGGGAAGGATGGAACAGCACTGGAAAAGCAATCCATCATCTCCAGCCGTCATCCCTGGGTGGGAAAATCCCCAAACAAGGGCCTTTGGGCACCCAGTTGAGTCACTTGAGTGTGTGCCTCTAGTATTGCAGATAGTTCAGTTAACAGACCCTCATATACCCAACAGAGATTGCTGCACTTCAGTTTCCTCATCTGTCAAATGGATTAACTCATAGGGCTGCTGTCTGGCAGAAGAGTGCCACAGAAACCTCAGCAAGGGCAATGACTCATTCCTGCCATGTTTAGTGACCACTGCGCCAGACACTCAGGAGTTAGGAGATACCAGCCAGACAACTTTTTTTGCCCCCAGGGAGGTTAGAAACTACTGTTGGAAACAGGTATTAAACAAGTAATCACAAGATAAATGTTCAGTGGCAAGTTCAAGTTGTGGCCATTGCTTCAAAGCAGAGTTTCTCAACCTTAGTCCTCATTGATGTTAGGCAGGTTACTTTTTTGTTATTGGGTACTGTCTTGTGTCCAGGAGGATCTTAAGCAGCATCCGTGACCTCTACCCACTGGTGCCATGAGCAACTTTCTCCTCAAGTTTTGACCATCAAAAATATCTCCAGACATTACCAGATGGGGAGGGAGGGATTGTCTCTCATTCAGAACCACTGCTCTTAAGGGAAAATATATGGGTTTTTTGTTAGTTTGGTTGTTTTTTGCAGTACGTGGGGGTCGAACCCAGGGCCTTTGCCAGTGTTCTACCAGTGGGCTGCAATCCCAGCCTATTTTTATTTTTTATCTTGAGTCAGGGTCTCACCAAGTTATACAGCCTACCTCTTGCTTTGAACTTGTGATTCCCCTGCCTCCACCTCTTAAGCCACTGGGATTACCGGCCTACACTACCACACCCAGCCTGAGAAAATGTTTTGAGAGACAGCAGCAGGGGAAACAAAATGGAGTTGGGAAGGGTCCAGATAAGGCCTCTGAAGAAGAGACATGTGTTGGTCAGGTTTCTGTTACTATTACAAAATGCCTGAGATAAAACAGGGTACGGTGGTGCACAACTGTCATCCCAGCAACCTAGAAGACAGAGGCAGGAGGATCACAAGTTTGAGGCCAGAGGCAGCCTGCATAACTTAGCTAGACCTTGACTCAGAATAAAAAATGGGCTGGGGCTGCAACTCAGTGGGAGAGCACTTGCAAAGTATGTGTGAAGCTCTGTGTGCAATCTTCAAGTACAAAAAAAAAAAATGAGGAAAGGCTTATTTTGACTTATAGTTTTGGAGGTTGCAGTCTGTTGTTGGTTGACGCTATTGCTTTTGATCTATGGTAAGCCTGGGTCACCTTGCCAACCCAGTCATGCTGCCTTAGTGCAGACTGGGCAGAGCCAGTGGGGATCTCTGGCCAGGCTTCACCAGGGCAAGGACTGAATAAGGGGGTATAGAGGCCAGGACTCCCGTCACCACCTGGAATGAACTAGAGACTGGAGAAGAAGTGGTCCCTATCCCTGCTGGCAGAGGAGGAAGCTGAGGCTAAGAGGGGTGGGATGATTTGTCCAAGGCCTTATTGCTGAGAAATGGTGGAAGTAGGCATCAGCCCAGGCCCCTGCCTCATCCTAGCTGGGAGCACCATCCAAATGCAGGAGACTGTGCTCACCCAGCAGGTAGGCCTGTGGTTCTGCCAGTATGCCAACTGCAGCAGCTGGCCAAGGGCTACTGGTTCGGCCCTGGGGGTTGCAGATGGGCACTGATGAGAGTAAGCCTCCTGTCCAAAAGCACCCCCAGCCAGCACTCTGCAGGCTCAGACTACCGCAAGGCAGCCAGCTCCTAACCCTGGCAGCAATGCAGTATCCCTAGAACCCAGGGCAGAGACCAAGTTGAGCCCAAAGGCTGCACATGCAACCACCAGCAGAGGAGCCCTCCAGTGGCCATTGTGGGAACTGCAACCTCCCTGCCTCCTCGTAGTGATGGGTTCTGCATCTCATCTCTGCCCACAGGAGACCTACCTGATGAAGCACATGTCCAAACACACTGTGGTGGAACACCTGGTGAGCCATCACTCGCCCCAGAGGACGGAGTCCCCCAGCATCCCGGTGCGAATCTCCCTCATCTGAGCCCACCCGTGGCGCCGCCTGTCCTGTGGGCAGACACAGGCCCAGGCAGTGCCTGGCCCGACTCCTGACAGGGACCTCCAGGAACTATGGAGCGCAAACGACCTTCCCAACTTGCCAGAAGGCTTGGTCTGCAGAAGCCTTGCCTGGTCCAGCTCCTGGACAACCAGGCCAACTGCAAGATTCTGGACTGTTTTGGTGGCATCCAAAGACGATCTCAGAGCACTTTGAACCTGTCTGTTAGGTTTTCTTTTTGTTCCCCACCCCTCACTTGCTTCACTGTTTTTTTTTTGTTTGTTTGGTTTTTGTTTGTTTTGGAAATAACAAAAAGGATATTTATTGGCCAGGAGGTTGGTGCTGCTAAGACCAAGAAATTAAAAGAATCGGACAGGTGGATGCAGAGAACCAGAGGGCAGCGTGGGACCTTCTCTGGCCATGGCCTCAGGTCTTGAGGGAAGGCTCGGTCCCGGGGTTCTGGACTGCAAAGGGGACCCCCAGGTGTGAGGGGCAGGAAGCAGCTCGAGTGAGCCCTTCGGCCCTGGGTGCCCAGCTCGAACCTCCTGAGCTGCGCCCTGGGCTTCACTGAGCAGAGGGTGCGGCAGCTACCAGGGCTGTCCAGGCTTCAAGAGGCAGAAAGAAGAGAGGGGCCGGGAGATCCGCAGGACCAAAGGGTGCAGTGACGGCTGGGCGGCGGGCCAGGGAAATGGGGTGGGAGGCTGGGTAAGACCTGGCCCTTCCCCTGCTGCCCTGAAGACCACCCCAGTCTACCTCGGTGCTGGCCCGGAAACCTACCGGCTACCTCTCCCGCCACCCCAGACTGTGGGCAGGGGGATGGGAAAGGAATGGGCCTGGGACTACACCCCCTTCCGGAATTCCCTCCAGATGGGGACAGTGCCCAGGGAAGGGTTGTCTTCCCTGCCATGGAAGGGAAATCCCCAGCCCGGGGCCCCAGGCCCCTCGGCAGGGAAGGGATCCTCCGGGAGGAGGGTCCCGGGAGCAGACCCTGCCCCCAACCCCCACAGACACACCCCAATCTGAAAGCCATGCGTTTCCATGTATATAGGAACCATGTACAGAGCCCAGAGAAGCCCCTCCACATCCCCCCGGGAAAAAAAAAAAAAAAGAAAACTAGACAGAAACTCATCTATATATTCTGTGTCTGGAGTTCCGTTTTGAATATTAACTGTGTTATTTTTATACACTTTTTAAGCCTTAACTCGCCATTGATTTACCAGTTTAACGTTTCCTGGGGTTTCTTTTCCCATGGGGTCTCTGCCCCCAACCCCCACCCCTTTGTTTGACTTGCGTCGTCTGATACTCAGTATTGTAGCTTTTCGTCCGCATGTTACTACCCTGTAAATACTCTGTTATAATACTGTTAACACCCCTTTGCTTTTTTCTATGGGACCTCCAGGCCACCATACTTAGAACTAGTTACCTTATTAAAAAAGAGAAAACAGTCTGTTGGCTTCTCAGTGTGCATCTTGGTGGCAGGGAGGCGAGGGCAGGTGCCCCTCAGACACTTCAGGAGAGACATTTGCATTCTATCTTAAAAAGGGAGTGGAGAGCAAAATAAAAAATCAAGTGTGGGGGCAGAACACTAAAGGGGGCAAGAAGCAAAGGAATTCCAACCCCTCTGCTCTTTGTATTTGTCTGTTGTGAAGAATAAACTGTACCTGCACCTGGGTGGCGGTGGTGTGGCGTGCTGTGTGTGAGAGTAGGGCTGCGGCACCTTTTCCCTGCTGCTCCCCACCCTTGCCCCAGACTTGGGAAGGAAGGAAATGATGGCTTGCTGTGGACCAGCCTGGCCCTAGGAATGGACCTGGGCAATTAACACGTTGTTATGTTGTGCCGAATGCCTCACTATGCCCTGCTGAGGGGGCTGGAAATCAAGAGAGGCTTTGGTCAGGACCTTGCTACAGATAAATAGTGTGGCAGGGATGTACGTTTACCATGTTTATCTGGTTCTGAAGCCTTTGTAGACACACTTGGGTCCACCAAGGAGGCTCAGTTCCCCTGCTTCCTAAGGGCCATCCCACTCTCTGGGGGTCTGTCATGAGTGTGTGGTTTGTGGAAGCTGAGTGCTTGGTGAGGCCTAAGCAGTCATCTTGACGTTCATTTTTCCCCTTAGAGTGTCAATGTGTTGATTGGCTAGAGGAGAATGCAGGAATTAACACACACACACACACACACACACACACACACACACACACCAAGTTGATAAGACCCTGGGCGGGGGGGTCCTAGGAGAGAGAGTGATCCAGCCACAAATCACCGTGGAGTTTATTGCTGGGAGCTCATTCATCAGAGCCCTTGGTCCTGTGTCAAGACTTGTCTGCAAGTGATGATAGAAAGTACAATTTAAATGAGAGTTTATTGGCTTGGGTAACAGCCCGGTCTCCCAGGCAGTATCAGGGTTCAGAGAATGTGTCTTCAGCTCTCCACTTGGCTCAGTTTTAAGTCAACTTCATCCTCAGGCCCCTGGGGGGGTCATCTCCAGCCTCAGCCCTGGGGTTCCCAGCAGCCATCCTCTTCTGCCAGAAGCCCCAGGAAAAGTCTCATTGGCTCTTCCTGGTTCTGACTGGGATGTGTTATGTACTAGTTTGGCTGGAGCCTAGGGTGCATCCCCTATGCCTAGAGCAGAGAGTGAAGCTTCCATCTGGACTATGTCTCCCCAAGTGGGAACCAGAATGTGCGTGTGTTAAGACTTTTCATTACTGTAATAAATACCTGAGAGAAACATTCTGAAGGGGAAATGATTTATTTTGGGTCATGGTTATCAGAATTTTCAGTCCATGATCTCTTGGCTCCTTTGCTTTAGTTTAAGGCAAGGCTGAACATCAAGGAGGTGGGAGCGTGTAGCAGAGGCCACTTATCACATAGTGGCCAGGAAGCAGAGAGACAGGGGCAGAGGACAAGATATGCACTTCAAAGGCATGCCCCCAGTGAACTACTTTCTCCAGCTAGGCCTCACCTCCTAAACTTTACACCACACCTCCCAAAACAGCACCTTCAGTACAGCCTGTGGGGGACATTTCATATGCAGACCATACAGTCTGCCCTGGTCCCCAGAGTCCATCTCATGCAAAATGCATTTAATCCATTTCGAAGAGTCCCCAAAATCTCAGTAGTTCCAACATTACTCAAAAGTTCAAGTCCAGAGATTCTGAGACTCAAGGCAAATTCTTAGCTGTGGGTGCCTGTAAAAACAAAAAAGAAAGTTACATACTTCCAAGATACAATGACACAGGGTAGACATTCCCATTCCAGAAGGGAAGAATTAGAGAATAGCAAGGAAGAATGGGACCAAAGCCCAACAGGACAAACATTAAGTCCTGTAGCTCTACCCTTCATCCAGGGCATATGGTGGTATGATGTGAGCTTCCAACGTCTTGGATGTTGTTGTGCCGAATGCCTCACTATGCCCTGGTGAGGAGGCTGGAAATCAAGAGAGGCTTTTTGGTCAGGATGTTACTACAGGTAAATGATGTGGCCTGCCTGTATGGCCTTGCTGCCTATAGGCCACATGGCCTCTCTTCTCTCCTGGCTCTGCTCCCTGCCTGCAGCTTTCCGTGGTAGATGTACCACATTCTTGGCATCTCTAACTTCCTGGGATCTCCACTGCACCTTTGGCTTCACTCTCACGGTTCCACCCATCACCCTCTCAGAGGCTGCCTGCAATGATCTTGAATGTGCCACACATTGCCTGGCATCCCAGGCTTCCCTTTGAAATCTCAGTGGAAGCCTCCATGACCTCATAACTCTTGCATTCTGCACGGGTGCCAGACCAGCATCATGTGGGCGACACCAAAGTCTGCCACTAGCTTGAGCAGTAGCCAGGCCCCTTGGACCATGGCTGCAGTGGCTTCTGTGTGCCTGGATGGCTCAACCTGAGGAAACACTTTCCCAAGTGGCCTTGTGCCAGAAGAATGCCCTGGAGCTCTCTTCTCAAAGCAAAGTTTGCACTTTCCCACCCTTGAGTCTGAGATGGGTAGTCTTGCTGATTCTTGAGATGCCCCTGAGGCACCTTTCCTATTGTCCCAGGGCAAAGTACTGGTGTTAATGGAACTACTATGTTTTAGCAGCCACACTTCCTTTGGGACTAACCCAGACTTTTCAAATCTTTCTGTTCTGTTTTTAGTCCCAATTGTCACTGTAAATCTGACTAAAAGCAGCTAGTAATAACCATGCTATAGTCTGAATATTGGACTGCCTTGAAATTTGCTCTATGAATTTGTCTCTCACCTCTAAGTTCAGCTTCATGCCAAGTCTCAGGACATGGACAAAATGTAGACAAGTTCTTTACCAGACTGTAAAATGAATGGACTTTAGTCCAATTCCCAGTAGAGTCCTCATTCCCATCTGAAATCCCATGAGCACAATCTGTACTTGTCTATATTCCTATCAGCATCCTGCTCCTCTGAACTCCCACCAGAATTGCCTATTAAGCTCTACTAATACCATTTTAGGCTTTCTCTAGCTGCTTTCCCAAACTTCCAAATTCCTCCTCCAAACTAGTTCCAAAGTCTTTTTGTTTGTTTTGTTTTTTTAAAACACAGTCTTGCTATGTAGCCCAAGCTGGCCTGGAACTCTCCATGTAGCCCAAGGTGGCCTTGAATTTGTGCCAATCCTCCTGCCTCAGCCTCCTGAGTGCTGGGATTAAAGGTGTGCACTACCATGCTCGAGTTAGTTCCAGAGGCTGCATGGACTGGTAGTCACAACCACCATCCTACTTCTCTGGTACCAGACTGGTAGTCAGACTTTTCACCACTGTGATATATACCTGAAAGAACAGTTTAAAGGAGAAGAGTTACCTCCAACCACCTCCAAATAATGTCATCAAATTACAAATCCATCAGTGAACTACTCCACTGATGAAGTCAGAGGCCTCAGGGTTCAATCGCCTCTTAATGATTGGATCCACCAGCTGGGGACCAGGGCTTCAACACATGAGCCTTTTGGGGGTAACTTTGTATCGAAACATTAACTGTGTGTTACCATTAGGATGGGGAATGGATGTGAGGTAGCTTAGAACCAGCATGTTTTCAGTAACCTCACAGGTTTCTTCTTTCTCTGAAGCTGACCTCCAGTAGCCTGCGATGTCAGAGAGGATGGAGCTCTGGCAGCTGTATGTGTCACATGACCTCATTCCAGCCACAGCTGATTAACCATAGATGGACAGATACCTGACTCAGTGGCTCCATCTGCAGATGCAGCCAGTGGTATGTAACAACTTTTCTGGAGAAAATAGATTGTGTATAAACTTTCCAGCTCTGCAGTGACTGTTGGGGGCTTGTAATTAATCATGGTGGGATTTATACCATGGAAAGTGGCAAATGCTATAAATCAGGGCTTTCTTTTTTCTTCAATGAGCCAGTTACTAAATATTTACCAGCACACTACCAAATGAAGGTGCCACTTCATGAATCAGGAACAGGTTAGGCATCTGAACTGAAAGACCCTATAGACTCAGGGCTGGGGTGACTATGTTGGGCCAGACTCACAGAGAAGAAAAGAGGGAGAGAGAAAAGGAGAAATGGACTTGCCGGAAGGGGCGTGGTGGTACACGCCTGTAATCCCAGCGGTTTGGGAGGAGGAGACAGGAGGATCGCAAGTTCAAGACCACAGGCAGTCTGTATAATTTAGTGAGACCCTTTCTCAAAAAGTAAAAAAATGGGTTGAGGTTGCAGCTCAGTGGTCCAGCACTTGCAGAGCATGCAAGTGTGAGGCCCTGGGTCCAACCCCCAGTACCAAAAAAAAAAAAAAAAAAAAAAAAAAAAAAAAAAAAAAAAAAAAAAAAAAAAAAAAAAAAAAAAAAAAAAAAAAAAAAAAAAAAAGAAAAGAAAAAAAAGAAAAAGAAAAGAAAAGAAAGAAAGAAAGAAAGAAAGAAAAAGAAATGGACTGAGGAAACCAAGAGCTAGTGGCAACCTCAGATCCTGACTTTCAGTCATTATCCTCTGGCCATGTTTAACTTCCTGTTTGTTCTGGCATCCATGAATTTAAGTTGCTAATGGTGTGATATGGGGATAGTTACTTAACCTCTCTGTGCCAGAGTTCCTCTTACGTAAAGTGAAGTAAATAAGGCCAGACACATGCCTGTACTCCCAGCAACTCAGGAGGGGGAGGCAGGAAGTTTGTGAGTTTGGGACCAGAAGCAGCCCAAGTAATTGAGCAAGACCTTGTCTCAAGATAAAAAATAAAAAATGGCCTGACGGTGCAGCTTAGTGGTAGAACACTTGTAAAGTATGGGCTAGGCTCTGGGTTCACCACCAAGTACTTCAAGATAAGGAGGAAATGAATGAAAAGAAAGAAAGAAAAGAAAGAGAGAGAAAGGAAGAAAAGAAAAGAAAAAAAGAAAGAAAGAAAGAAAGAGGGAGAAGAGAGAGAGAGGTAGGTAAATAATAGTAACCAACTTATAGGGTGGATGTGAGGACTAAGTGAATCAATACATGGCAAATGCTTAGACCTCTGCATGGCACATGAGCAAAAGTACCCTAAAAACGTATATGCTGTCACTGCTATTCTTTGACTTAACCCTGCTGCATCCATGCTCCTTAACAATCAATGATCCTTAAGATAGCTGAAACTATTTGAGAATTTCTGGGGTGGCATGTGAACTGGCACAGCCAGGTAGGGCACCTGGGACAAGTGAAGATTTTACATGTAGCAGTGACACTCAGGGGACTGAGAGCCTTGGGGGCAGGTGTATCTTTGTGGGCCCCAGAATAGGTGCTGAGGACAATGGTGATGGCCATGGAAGTAGCTGCAGAAACAGTTTTTCCTCCCTTTCAGTCCTGCCCTAGATGTAAGCAAGTCTCTCTATAATCCCTGTCCCCTCCTTAGGCCTCTGGGCTTCAGAGGAGGAAGACAGTCCCAAGGGGTTGCCCACCCCATTCTGCCTCACCATTTCCTGGAACCTCCCCCTCCTCAGGAAGGTCTCCTTCAGCAGCATGTGTCTGCTCAGACCCTGGGTCCTGGGAACTCTTGACTGTGTCATTTACTGCCCTGTAAAATTGGAAACCGGTTGGATACCATGGTATGTACGTGTAATCCCAGTGACTTGGGAGGCTGAGGCAGGATGATCTTAAAACCACAGGCAGCCTAAGTAACTTAGCAAGACCTTGTCTCAAAATAAGACATTAAAAAGGGGCTGTGGGGTGCAGCTTAATGGTAGGGTACTTAGCATGTGCAAAGCCCTGGGTTCAACTCCCAGTACTGCAAAGAAAACAAACAAGAACTCTGGAGACCACTACACTTTGGTGGATCTTTTGCACCCCGTGATCTTCCTGGATGAATGGCAGGCAGAGAGAGTGAAGAAGTGCATCAAAGCAATCCTTTCAAGGAGGGCCTCTGGAACTCCATTTTACATAAGAAAAAATAGACCCAGCACAGGTAAGGAACTTGTCTGTATCATACACAATTCACAGGACAGGCTCACAGCCAGATCCTACTGGCTTGTTATCAGCTCTTTAGTGGCCCAGAGTTGTTAGTGCTGGTGAATATTGCTGGGTATGGCAAAGGACATCTCTTATTTACAAGAAGGTGGCATGTGCCAGCTCACAGCCAGCAAACAATGACTTGTTTTTAGGCACACTTGGCTCATTTGTCTCTCATTGAGTCCAAAAGGCCTGGGATTTGCTTATCTAGTTTAGGGAGAAGCCACCAGGGAACTTTGAACTGCTTTAGAAAGGAGAGATCCTCTTCTTTCACGTCATCCATACCTGAACTTATTTCTAAAAATTATCACACTGTAAACATCTTCAGGGTTGGACCAAGTAAATAGGTGGAGCTGCCACCCTACTGGGAACAGGGGAGGCTGCTGAAATGCAAGGTCAGTGGGAACACCACAGAGAGGATTAGGGAGACCCACAGTGAACTCCTACTCCCTCAGGACCTCAGGTTCCTTGACCATCAGAGAAAACATTTAGGGCTTCCAGTGGCCACTTTCCTGAAGCGCCTGATGACTTCCTGCTCCTAACTCAGAGCCTGCGTTTTTCCCCACAGAGGATGAAGAGTCTGGATTGCCGGTCTGGAGGAAATTTACCTTCCAGACTTAGTGGCCAAACTCAGCCCTCCCAGCACAAGGTGAGGAAATGTCATTTTTGTGGACTTTGAGGACTTTGACACTCCAGCAGAAAAGGCCATAAGGATGACTGGGGATGGAGCTCAGTAGTAGGGCACTTGCCTAGCATGCACACAACACCCTTGGTTGGATCCCCAGCACAAGGAAAAATAAAATGACTATAAGGACAACTTTGTAATAATTTATATATCATTGTTGTTAGGTGCCGTCAAGTTGGTATCCGAGTCATAGCGACCCTCATAGGGTTTTCAATGGCTATTTCGGGATTGCCTTGGGAGTGGATTGCCAGGCCCTTCTCCCATTTTTGCGGTGCTGGGAATCAAACTCAGGATCTCAGAGACTGCAGCGCAGCGCTCTACCAACTGAGCTAACTCCCAGCCCACAAAAAATGTGCTGCCCAAGCTGGCCTCGAACTCGTGATCCTCCTGCCTCAGCCTCCTTGTTCACCAGTGTGCGCCACCACAACCGGCTTATATATCATAATAATAGTACACAAATATGTACAAATATGCTTAGAGGCAGGGGAAGTAAAGGCAGAGCCACTGACTGTGATGAATGCTGTGATTCTCCCTTGGTGGCTCATGCCTAGAGGTAGCTGCACTGGGCAGGGAGGACCAGCCCTGGATCTCCAGCTGCTGACATCATGAGAACATGACTAGATGCTCTGTGTCCTGCCAGTTCCTACTTTGTGCCTCAGTCTAAAATAGCACTTTAAGAGGCACCCACTGAATTCAGTGAGGTCAAAGGTGAAAGGTCTTCAGACTCACTGCCTGCCCTAGGCACTGCGATTCAGTCACTGTTGAAAGTGAGGGAGGGGCGCAAGGGAGGGGCGCAAGGGAGGGGGCCGGCTCTTTTCATCCAGTATTTCTCTGCGCTGCAAAGTGCCACGCAGCTTCCAGGAGGGACCCCCACTGCCTTCAGCGTCTCTCGCTCCTGTAACTCCCACTCGACACCGTCCCTGGTGCCAAGGATGCTTCAGGGGCTGGGGCCAGAAGGGACGGCCTGGGCCCTGGGGACGAAGGTGCAACTAGTCGCGCACCTTCGCGTACTCCTTGGGCGCCCAGAGCAGGCGCGGGCGGTGAATCTCGGACCGCCAACCGACTCCAGGGGACCAGCAGAACTCAGGTGATAGCACCTTGGCGGGCTTGCGCAGCCAGAAGAACTTGTTGAGGTGGCTCTCGTCGTGCCAGCGCGCCTCGAGGCCGCGTGCGCGGTCCCACAGCACGCCGCGCGCGCAGTGCGCAGTCAGCCCGCGCAGCGCCGCCACGCTGCCCCCGAACATGGCCGCGTGGTAGTAGAAGTCGCCCTCGCCTGGCGCCAGCGCGGCGGCTGAGCGCGCGTCACGCTCGTAGGGCAGCAGCCACCGCGGCCAGCGGTAATGCCAGGCGTGCAGCTGTGCCACCGTCTCGGCCAGCGCCTCGGGACCGAAGGAGCTGCTGAAGTGCTGGTCCACGTCCATGCAGAACACGAAGTGCGCCTCTCGGCCCAGTTGGCCACCCAGCGCCTCGTGCAGTGTGCGCATGCGCGCCATAGACACGTCCTGCCAGCGCCGCTCGCGTGTCACGTGCTCCACGCGCAGGCTGCGGCCTGGGCCCAGCGCCAAGCGTGGCACTGCGGCTGGCAGCTCTGTGAACACGTAGTACACCACGCGTTGACCCACCATGAAGTGCTGCTCAGCTGTCTCCAGGAAGCGCGCCAGGTACTTCTCCAGGTACCTGCCGGGTTGGGGGGCAGGCGCGGAACCATGTCAACCTAGGTTGGCCGCCCCTCCCATCCCCTCCCACACCTGGCGGTGGTGGGGCTTTCCAGTCCTGCCCATACCAGTCCGTGCAACTCCAGAACCCCTTACTCTTAGGATCTTTCAGCCTTGGTGTGGAGAGTTAAAGATGCTTGGCAAGTCGTTTGTCAATCCTGTTCTGAAAGGATGGGGCACTGTACAGGTTCCTTAACTTGAATATGGACTTCCCCTGACTGCACTGATCCATGCAAGAGACCGAGGAAGCGATGTGGGGCTGGCCCTGAGGGGAGAGGCAGTGTTGGACTCTTTAGTGCTCTGAGTCTTCATGTAAGATGTCCCAGAACTTGATGCTGCCATGATGTGAGAAAACCTAAGCCAGCCTCAGAGAGCCTGTGTGGAACTAGAGGCTCCCTACTGGTCTTCAGTCATGGTCTCTCCCTTGAGACTCAAAAAGTTGGGAGCAGTGGGGAGCTCTTCCTGCTGAGCCCTGTCTGAATTCCTGGCCCACAAGATTATGAACTAAGAGAACAAATTGTTTTAAGTCATTAAATTTGTGGCCATTTCTTACATAGATAACAGGGGTGTTTGGAATACTGGAAACTTTGTATCCCTAATAACTTGGGAGACTAGGGTTTTAAAATAATGGGAATAATGTCTAATATTTTCAACATTTATCTCATGGCAGACACTTCTCAGTTAATGTGCATTATTTGTTTTAAAGAGCTCTGGTAACTTACACAAGAGTACACGGTTTGTAAGTGGTACAGCCAGGATTTGAGTGCAGCGTGGCAAGCCTGAACCTTGACTTGTGCTTGCTGTATTGCTGGTGGACCTTTGGAAAATGGGCATCAGAGATCTTGGAAACCTCAGCCTTCCAGGGTGTGGGACTCACAGAATACTGGGACTCAGGATCTTGGGATCCTGGAATTTCAGTTCTTTGAATTTTTGGTTCCTAGGGCTGGTGTGAGAGTTCTGTGCTCAGCCTCCTTAATGGGAGTGGAGGCACTGAGGCCCCTGCAGAAGACAGGGCAGCAAGGGGTGCGGCAGTTCTGCTTCCCTGCTCATGGATCAGACTTTCGTCTGTTTTGCTACCTTGCCTCTCCGTGACCCTTCTGGCTTTTTCTCCCTTCTAGAGTGTTGGGGACAGATTTGGAGGTTCCTTGAGCCATTGTTTGGGCTATCTAGGGACAGAATTCTTTACTCAGCTTTTTGGATGTCTCTTCCTGGGTGGGAAGCTCACTGCTTTCTACAGCAGCACAGAAACAGTCCCTTTATTGCCCTGTTCTCTACTTCTCTATCCCTTAGAGTCATAGGTCTGATTACCACACTCAGCCAGGAGTAGTCCCCTTTGGTCACTTCTGGAAAGTGGACACCCCTCTTAGACCTCCCTCCCCTCATTCATAATGAAGAGGTCAGTTCCCCTGTCATTCTTCTCCACCTACCCATTTTGGTTCCTTCTCCATACCTGGAGGCCCATCTGTTGCCTGGGCCTCTTTGTTCCTTGTCTGATCGCCTCTCCTACAGTGATTCTGTCCTCTACCCTCTTCAGTTACCTGCTTCTGTTGCTCCTCTCTCCACTTGGTCATCATGAATGTCCTATCTCCCAAGTTGTTACCTCACCGTGCCACTGTGAGCCCTTCATTCTGCCAGCCGACTTACTGCAATTCTTCCTCTCTCAGACAGTCTGCCTGCCTCACTGAGTTCTCTGATCTGGTGACCCTGCTACTTCTCAGTATTTGTCTCCACCCTGCTCTGCACGTCCTTCTTTACCCAGTTTTGATTTACTCCCTTGAAAACCCCTTTAGCTCCCCAGTTCTTTTCCTTCCATTAGCCCGCCCCTGCAAAACTTCACTACCTGCGGTGCTGTGTACCTGCACCTGGTCCGCTGACTTCCACTGGGTGCCTCGCTGTCTCAGTTTACCCAGTTGCTCTCTCCACTCTTCTCCCCACTCACCTGAAAGACTCCATCATCTCCTTGCCACAAGCCCACTGCCTCTGGATGGACCAGCCCTAGTTCCTGGCCACCTTCCTTCTAGGCATAGTTCTGAGCCCATGGCCGCCTGTGCTGGGTGAGCTCCATGGCATTGGTATCTGGGGAAGTGGGGAGGGGAGTGGATGCTCCTGCATTCCCCCTAGGAGTCTGAGGCAAGGCGGGTAGCATCTAGCTGCATATTAGGCTTGCATAGCAGGGGACAGGGCTCCACATATCCCTGTGCATGTGCATGTTTTCCCTCCCCAGGCCTTACCTGCCTACAGCAAAGACCGTCAGCCCAATGGTGAGGTTCTGCCGTCTGGCCTCTTGCTGGGCTACATCTGGGTCGAAGGTGCCATCCCAAATGATGGGAGCTCCCCAGGAGGTGCAGGTCAGGACGTCAGGCCGGGCCCTGGCCAGGGCAGGAATGGGGAGACAGCGGCATTCATCTCCTATCTGGTGTGTGCTCACTGCCTCCTCCCCAGTGCTGGGCCCTAGGGACCCCCGCAAGAGTGTCAGACCAGCACCTGCCCCTAAAAACCCCTAGCATGGATCTGACCAAAGATAAGAGGATTGGTAACCTAATGGGTCCCCTAGGGTGGACGGGTGGAGGGCCTGGGGTGGGGGATGAGAGGTGGGCAAGGACATGGGGCAGAGATCTGTTGGCTTGTGGGCATCTTTGGAGTGGGAGGAGTGGCCGCTACTTACCAGGGTTGCAGGACACCCGAGTAATTGTCTCTCAGCAGGGCCATTGTGGATGCAGGGCAAATACCCATGGGGATGAAGACTTCCAGATGCCTGTGGGGGAGGTGCAGCAGTAAAGGACATGTCACCTGCTCAGGAGGGAGAGCCCGCAAGGACACTTGCCCAGGCTGCACCAGCCACCACCTTCCATCCCTCAAGGAGGCCCTTGGAAAGATCTGCTTTAACCCTGACCCTTGTGGCCCCACCTCAGGTGCTGGGGGAAGGGGCTGTACCTGAGCATAGGGAGCCCGTACACGGCCAGGCCTAAGAGGCCAAGTGCAGAGAGGATCAGCTGCCAGAAGATCCTCTTCCTGGCCCTGGTGGAAAAGGCATCAGCAACTCATTCACACACACACACAGACGCGTGCGCACGCGCACACACACAGACACACGAGAATTCATTACCTGATTCGAACACTTAATTTTATTTATTTGGAGTAAGAATCAGTTGTATTCACATGGTACAGACATTCAAAGAGAAGAAAGCAGGTACAATGCAAAGCCTTTCCAGTCATTCTGCAGGAGGTGGCCAGTGCTCCCAGTTTCTGTGTCCTTCCAGAGGTGGTCTGTGCATGGACAGCCAAACACAGTAGTGGAGGTGAATACTCTCAGTTTCTCCTTCTTTGATTTCTGACCCCAGATGGCAGCACAGTGGCCATGTTGTTCTGCACCTTGCATTTTTTGCCTACCTTTATAACTCTGAGGTAGTACATTCCATCTCAGTACTTCAAGAATACATTTTTGTGTGTGTGTGTGGTACTGAGGATCAAAACCAAGGCTTCACACATGCTAAGCAAATCCTCTAGTGTACAGCTACACCCCCAGCTCTATCATAGTACTTAAAGGACCTGCGACCCTTTTGTCCAGCTGCCTCCTCTGCCAAGGGCTGGAGACAGCCTCATCTACCCATCCTGGGCTGTCTGAGGGGCACCAAGTGTGACGCTTGGTCAGACAGTGTTGCAAAGCAAGACTTGGGCAGACTTGAAGGGTAGTAACATTAGGGATGCTCAGCCTGGGTGGGAGAGAGCAGTGTTGGACAGGAGGAAAGGCCAGGAGAGGATACGGGGAGAAATTGTGGCCTGGTGGCTGGGAGAGAAGAGCAGTTGGAGACTTAGAGATGAGTTGCTGGTCTGGCAATGGCCAGAGACCACATGCCTCGGATAACCCAGTCCAGCCTGGGCTGGAGTTCCTCCTGCAGAGCCCAGTGGTCCCCTTGGCTTGGAGGTGGGTTTTGGGATTTATTCATTGTTGGTTGTTTTCTAGGAGGGGCCCTAGATGCTTGGAATCTTCTGGAGTCCCATGCTAGCAGTCACTGGGGCCAGATCCCCGGGATTGACTCTCAGCTCCACCACTTATTAGCAAACCCTGGCCCTCTGCACATCAGTGTCCTCTTCAGTAAGATGGGGTAGTTAGCATACTGCCCTCGGAGGGCTGTCCTGGACTTCTAGTTAATATAAGCGAAGTGATTAGAGCCTGCAACTGTAGCCCTGTGGCATCTGACCCTCTCAGATCTTGGAAGCTAAGCAGGGTCAGGCCTGGTTAGTACTTGGATGGGAGACCACCTGGGAACACCATGTGCTGCAGGTTTGGGAGATGGACCCGGCAACCCACTCCCAAAAAACAGTCTGCCATTGAAAACCCTATGAATAGCAGAGAAGCACTGGCAATAATGTTTCTCCTGTTGTATGTAGGGTTGCTATGAGTCGGATACCGACTTGATGGTACCTAACAACAACAAGTGATTAGAACAAGGCCTTGCATATTGTAATCACTTGCAAAACTTCAGCTGTTGATGATGCTGGTCATTCTTGCTCATGGAGCTTCACCATCCCCTGGGCAACCTCCTAGCTCCACTGCATGCCCTGTGGATCCTTCCAGACTGGCTTTCCCTAATCTCTTTCAAGAAGGCTGCCTGCATCAGACCCCCTGCTTTTTCTCTTACCACCCTTGGCCATTTTGCACCAGGCCTGTGTAGGAGGAGGCCTGAGAGCCACCTTGCAGCCTCACCTATGTGGGTACCCCTCTGGGTACTCTTCCGGCACACAACTTCTCCTTCTGTTCAGCTGGCCAAGCCAGAACCCTGCGTACAGCCTGGCTCCTCCCTCTCCTGCAGCCCCCCATCCATGGTCACTCCACAGATTTGGTTGATTTGGCCTCTTGCCTCTGCCTCTCCTGTTCTTCCCTTCAGCCTTCATGTGGCCCTGGCTTGCTTGCTTGTATCCAGAAAAGCTCCCTCCCCACCTCAGTCACTCCCTGCTTAGCCCCTAGAGCTGCCTTATAAATTGCTAACCTCATTTAATGGTGTGCACATCACACCAACAGGTGAATCCTCAAAGAAGAAATGCATTTAGTAGGCAAACATATGGAAAAATGTTCACCCTCACTAGTAACCAAAGACATACAAATTAGAACAAGGAGGCAGGTTTTGCCTAGGAAATGAGCACTTCAGCAAAAGGTATAATGAAAATAGCTGAGCTGTCAGCATATGGTGAGACAGGCTCTCTTAGTCTTGATGGTGGGAGCGGGAATTGTTCCAGCCTTTTGGAGGGCTACTTATTGATGGGAATTCATGCTTTCAGTATTCATCCCATTTGGGTGAATAGTCCTAGCTACTGGGAATCTGTTCAAAGGAGATCATCTTCAGAATGGAGAAAGTTTGTACATCAAGATGTGCGTCAGTCTGTTCAGGCATGCATTCGGCACAAATGCATTGGGCACAAGTGTAGCATCACGAACTGTGCTAGGTCAAGGATGTAGAGGTGACCCTGAATTCAGGAAGATGTGGGCATGCTGGGGGAGGGGGAGTGAAAGAGTGGGTCACATGACAGACCAGAACCAAGTGAATGGAGCACCATGCAGTGACTGCTGGGAGTAGGATACACGTGTGTGCTATGAGGACAAGTCTGAACATGGCGCTTGAGTCTTTGAGGGTAGGGAAGAGGGGAGGAGACTTCCTGGAGGAGGTGACCTCTCAGCCAAGTCCTAAAGAATTAGAAGTTATTCAGTTGAAGGAGGCTGAGAAAGGAGGAGGGTGATCCATGAGGGAGAAACACCAGTGTGGCCAGGTGAGGAGGTAAGAGAAAGCTTGGCAGGCAGGTGGGCCTGCATGTGCCTCTGCAGGGGCAGAGATGGCGAGTGCTGAGAGCTGAGGTGGCAGAGACCAGCTGGTGCCAGGTTAGCTGGGCCAGCACTGCAGGCTCAGGACCATGAACTTCTCAGGCCATGGGAGAAGATTTTTATTTGAAAGAAAAAGAGTACTTGGACTGAACTGTTGGGCCTGGACCTGGTGGCTGGGAAACAGGGTGCAGCTCAAGGCAGGAAGACAAGTTAGGGGCCTGGGGGCTGGCCCTGGGTGGGACTGGCCCACATGGTGGCCGTGTGGGGAGGAACAGGTGCTGAAGGAGTGACAAGGAGGAAGAAGGGACAGGACTTGGCCATTGATGGGAGAAATAGAGCTGGGAGCCAGTAAAGCAGACACAGTCTGTTTGTCTGGTTGGAGTAGGGACTGAAACAGAGCAGTCTGGCAGGCTCTGTGAGAGAGTTCTGGGGTATCCCAGGAGGGAGCACAGAGAGAGGCGGCCAGGCTGGGCACACAGGGTTAGGGGTGAATGGGGGAGCTGACTGGCTGTGTAAGTGGGAGGCACCTTGGAGGGGTGTGTGTGTGTGTGTGTGTGTGTGTGTGTGTGTGTGTGTGTGTAGGTGACTCTTCCCAGTAGCTGGGTTGTAAGGAGGAAGGGGACAGGATGGCAGCTAGAGAGGCCCCAGGGTTGGAGTCGATGGAGGCAGCCACAGAGAGATGTTTGAGGTCACCAGGAATGGGCATTGTCTGAGCTGCTCAGGTAGAACTGAAAAAAGGCCCCAGTGCCCAGCAGGAGGGATTGGCTAAATAATCATGTCATGGAGACTCTGGAGTCACATGGAAAAAATGCCTACGCAGGAGTGTGTCAGGAAACAGATAGGATCTGATGCACACCACAATGAACAATTTGGCAAGAATTAATGCGTGCACCAGAAAATAAGAGCAAAAGGAACAACTTAAGTGTTTGCATATTACAGTTATAGGAGGGGTTTTCCCCCTTTATTTTTCTCCTCAGTTGCTTTTCTAGTGAAGGAAAAACAGAGTTAGCAATTTACCCTGACAAGCCCCCCCCCCAGGTTATTTTATGGCTTCCTGCTGGGTGCAGGACATAGTGCCAAAGAAGCCTTCAAAACCCAGCCCTTCTGTTGCTGCATGTCGATGCTCCCTGCTCACCCTCTTCCTGCCTCTAGACGTGGACACTGCACAGTGGACAGTCTAAGAATATTTGTGTAGCACTAGTTGAAAAAGAAAATGGACATAAACGACCTATGTTCACTAGCAGGGAAAGTGGGTGAATGAATTTTGCGTATCTATCCTACAGAAATCACCGTGTCTGCAGAAAAGCATGAGGTAGACAGCTGTATGTTCTGGAAGGAAGAACCTGACATAAGTAAGTGGAGAAGGAGGAACAGAACTCCACGCAGGGGAAGGTCTCACTTGTGTGATGCTCCTCCACCTGTGTGTCCATGTGTGTACAGACATATGCATCCACGTTCTATAAACATGTAGGAGGAGACCTAGAACAGCATCGTCCATCGAAAATTGAATATGAGCCACATAGGTAGCTTAAAATTGTATAGTAGCCACATTGAAATAGTGAAACAAGTAAAATCAAGCTTAATATTTTTGGTTAATCCAACATGCCCAAAATACCATTTCAACCTGTAGTCAATGTAAAAACTGCTGAAAGATTTTCCATGCTTGTTTTATACTAAGCCTCGCTACTACGAAGTCTAGGGGTATTTTGGACTTAGAGCACACCTTTGGGAGCTCAGTAGCCACGTGTGAATTTTGAGGGAGACATATCAGGTTGGTGGTGGGCTGAGATTAGAGGGAGGGAAGGCGGGGGATTGAGCCTATGCTTGATGCCCTTCTGTTGGGTTTGTCCTTGCATGATGTGCACACATTCCTTCTGTTTACTAGTGGGTAATTTTCATTTGCACCTATCATGCCTCACTCGCACATTCCCCTATGTCCTATTCACCTTCCATCAGGCTTCTCACACCTGGCACCTTTGTGGGACTGAGTACAGAGACTGAGTGCATGCAGGCTTTGCTGTACCTGACCTGAGTGTCTCACAAGCATCTCAGACATACATGGCCAGTAAGGAAACCTGCCCTTCATTCCCAATCTCCCCCCTTTTGTGAAAGGACATCATCACAATCATCCCTCTGCCCTGCTTCCCAAATACCTCTAAGTGCCCCTTGCCCCTGCCCCAGGCCTTCAGTAAATCCCTGGCTGTCCTCCCTCACCAGCCTACCTCATCCCTCTACTCATCTCCCCTCCTGTCCTCCCACTCCAGGCCAGTGTGTCCCTCACCTGATGGCTTCTCCAGCTGCTGCACCAACCTTCCCACCTGTCCTCTCACCTTCTACTGCCCATTCTCCAGAAAGATCTTTCAAAAATATAGGTGAGAACATACTCCACCCCTCTCCAGGGCCTTCAGTGACTTCTCACTGCTTTCAGAACAAAATCCACATTCGGGTCTCTAGCCCCCAAGCTCCATGCTTCTGGTCCCTGCAGACCTGTCCCCCTCTCGTATTGCCTTCAGCTGCACAGCCTTGAAGGCTGTGAAGGTTCGTGCTGCCCAGCCCTAGGCTCATGGTTCCAGTGGCCTGCACATCCTCTTTGTCCTCTTGGCTTCTCTCTCTCAGTGACTCCTGAAGCTGGACGCTGGCCTCAGATACTGTGTGTCCCCTGGACAGCTGTGCCTACCTGGGGCCCCTCAGATACCTCAAGCTCAGATCCTCCCAAACTGTAGTTTATGTTTCCCCGGAGAGTCTCTTCCTTCTGTGGTCTATGAGACCCAAGTGGGACCCTTCTCCCTCATCTGTCTGTGGACCAATCACCAGGTTGTATCACCTCCACCTCCTTCCTAGTGCCAAGGCTCCCACTGCCCGCTCCCCACTGTCTTATTTGTGCCCTGTTGTTTCTCATGTGGATTCTTATAACAAGCTCCTAGCCCTCCCTATCATCCCCCAGTCTCCTTCCATCACCCTCCACCATGCATTTTCCTAAGCTTCCCACGACTTTGTGTTTCCCCCTTCTCTGTCCAGACCACTTTCCCCATCCTCTACCAATCATTCCTAATTCCCAGCTCATTGACATCTCCCACTGCCTCACCAGACCTCCCCTCAAGCCCTTGCCAAACTCCAAGGTGACCATCTGCCCACTGGGCTATGAGTTTATTAGACTTTGTAGGCTTGGTTCCATATCTCAGAGTCTGCCTGGTAATGGGTAGTATTAATAATCATTCAGGAGTGAATGAAGCAGTGAGTGGGTGCTTTGTCTTCATTCTCTCTCTCAAACTGTTAACTTCTTGGCACAAAACTCCCATTTTCTCCAGGAGTCAGTCACTCAATTATCTTGGACACAGAGCCGCTGTGCCCAGCATTACATGTACTTTCCTGTTGAAACCTGACCACAGTCCTTGGTCACCACCTTGTGAATGAGGAAACTGAGGCTGAGAAAGCATAAGTCACTTGCTCCCTCAAGTTCCTGCTGCTGGGAAAGGCTGGGGCTGAGCCTTGAGTTTGGGTCTGACTATGGCACAGGGGCTCAAGTGTGGCATTTGGGCTCCTGTCACCCAGGTCCCTGGCTCCTCCAAATGACTTCATATTTTGGCCTGTGGGGGGCTCCTGCAGGAAGCCTCTTCCCTACTGTGCCTTCAGCCCTTTCTGAGCCCAGAAGCCTGGGGTGGTCCCAGTACTGGCAGGTGGCAGGATTGGTGGTGCTGCAGAGGCTGAGAAAGGCAGGAGGGAGCCTCTCTCCCTCAGTGGCTGTCCCAGGTAGGGCAAGCTGCTATCTATCCCTGGCACTGGGCCTCAGCCAGGACAGCCTGGGAGAGCTGGCTCCAAGCGGCCCATGCAAGCTCAAATGGCCAGGTCAGAGAGGGTACAGGGACCCAGATCTGGGGTAAGGACCCACCAGGTCCTCCCACACCTCCAGTGGCCCAGGCTGGAGCCCTTATCTGTGGAGGTGCCTGCCTGATGCACTCCTTCACATTCCTTGGTCAGGTAGTTCCCAAAGGACCTGTCAGCCCCAGCTCTACCTGCAGAAGGTGGCTCATCAGGTGCAGTCCATGTCCTGCTCTCCTCTCACTGCTTTGAAGAATGGGTACAGCTCAGCCTTTAGTTCTTAAGGAGGAACACGGTTCCAGTCCTGGACAGTGAGACCCACTGGGGACAGAGAGCTCCCCCTTTGGTGGGGAATGCACCCGTAGGCCTTCACTCTGTCTGTGTCATGTGGGGTGGTGAGCAGAGGCAAAGAAAGAGTTGTTACCCTGTTCTTCACCAGCTGGTCCCACCCTGCCATCCATTCCAGGGGACCTTTCCTCAGGAGAGTGGCTCAGCTGGCTCTCAGCAGGCCAGCCTTGGTCCTTCCCCTTGACTGTTCTGACCACCAGACTGGACCCCTCTAGGGTCAGCTCTTCTGCCCCTTCTACCTCTGCCTCCCACCTGGCAGTGTCCCTACTCACCTGAGTCCCTCCTTGAGAGCCATAGGGAGAGGCTAGTGGGACAGCCAGCCACAAACTTTCCCAGCCCACCGCCAGGGAAGAAATGATTTACTCCCAGTGACCAGAACAAAGCACCTCCTTCTTGCCTCTTAACCTACAGAACCACACCCACAGAAGCAATCAGGGATCAAATGCCCAGAGAGGGACCTGCTGGGGGTGGGGCCTGCTGGAGGAAACTGGTCCCAGTGTTGGGTGGGGGCTGGCAACCCCTTCCTGAGGCCAAACACCTAGAAGAAGGTGGGTCTATGAGTAAGGCTAGCACTGGTTGGCTGGAGGCTCTGACTTCTCTGGAGCCCCTCTCTAGTGTCTTGTTCCTGGGAGTGGTGAGTATGGTATTCCCAAACAGGAAAAGACCTGTTCTGCAGCGAGCCCCAGCTAGAGCTGAAGGGCACTGGACACCTGGCCTGGGGCAGTTCACTCCTCCTCTTGGAGCCTATTACCTCCTCAGTGATGTGGGGTACATCCATCCATTCCCCAGGAGAGCAGGAGGGTCAGTAAGATTGGGCTGTGGAACAGTTCTGTGAAACTCACACTGGCACTTTCTACAAGTGTATGTTGTGCCCTGTCAGAGGGCCAGGGACTCAGTTCAGTAGATGTCCTGCAAGACTTTTAAAATAGAAACAGGGAGAGAATTGAAAAGACGGCATCAGAATGTTTTGTACATAAGACTGGGTATTATATGAAATTTTGGTCTTAGTTATACGTATTTAATTTTTATATGCCATAAATGGATATTTTAAGTGTGAACATACATACCTCTAAGGGTGGGAAGTATTTTTTAAAACTGTGGGTCAAAATCAAAGATTTGCAAAACTGTGCTGTGTACATAACAGGAGCAAATATATATTTAAGGACGCACCCTTCAACTTGAGATAGGTGAGGGGCCTTTCATTCAAAGTGAAGAAAGAACATATTTTTGCCTGAGTCCCTTCATCTTCACCATGTTCTCTTTAGGAGTGGTTTTGGTCCTCTCCCTGTATACCACCTGCATGATAACAAACTCATGTGGGTACTGGTTTTCATTTTTTCCCACAAAGGGAAAATCAGAGGTCCAGAAGGTAGAGACCTGCCCAGAGTGCTGTAAGTCAACAGAGTATCTGTATAGTGGTCCTCTGCTGAGAAGGGAGAAGCAAGAGGCAGGCCCGAGGCTCCCTTGCTTGGGAGGGTCCCCGGGGCTCACTCTCCCTTCAGCCTCCCAGGGCTCTCACTACCTCCTGGGATCCCAGGTTTTCCAGACTCGGGTCTCATTGGCCCCTAGGCAGCTGCTTTGCTTCTCCTCCTCCAGCTGGTAGTTACATTTTAACAGGTTCTCACGTATGCTAGGCACATGCTCTACCACTTGGCATACCAGCCCTTTTTTAATTTTTTGAGTCAAGGTCTCACTAAATTACAGAGGGTGCCTCTGGTCTTAAACACAAAATCTTCCCTGCCTTAGCCTCAGTAGCTGGGATTATAGGCAAATGCCATAGCATCTGGTTTCAGAACCAACATTAATGGCTTGAAAAACCTAGCCAGTGAGGTAACTGCCTCTTTTTCATCCTATGGTAGGTGCAAGGTAGATTTCCGTCCACATCAGATGACAGGCTCTTGTCCAGCACAGCACCTGACTCAGAGACAGCCAACAGCAACCACTGCTGGCTGCTTACACGTATCCAGTTCAGCTAGGTCCATCCCACTTATCTGCACTTATTCATTCTACATGCAGGCTGCCTAGGTCTGGAATGCCCTTCCTCTTCCTCCTCCATGCAGGGCTTAGGTGTCATCTTCCTCTATCCTAACCATACAGAAATGCTTGGAAAGTGCTGAGTGAACCAAAGCTTGTCCCAAGGGCTCTTCTGGAATGCTGGGCAGCTCTACTCAGAGATACCTGTTGGAGGGCAGGAAGAGTCTTGGGTTCTGGCCCAGGTATCCCAGGTACTGCTGGTCCACCATGCTTCTCAGGTGGGAACTGCAGGTAAAGGGCCTCAGAGCTAAGAGGGTTCAGGACCTTCTGCTCTTAGGGACACTGTATGAATTAGGGCCATGGACACGCCGAGATGATCCACCCCACCCAAGCATGAAGGATACGCTGCCCCTCTCCCAACATAGGGTCCATCTCTCTTCATTATGGGCAAAAAGTCCAGGAGGGAAAGGCACATAAACAGCAGATTTTACAGATTTATTTTTAAAAAACAAATGGTTAAAAAAAGTCCTTCATTTCCAACCCTGCCTGGGGGTGTGGGTGGGGAATAGAACAAGCTGAGAAAGGTGCCCAACCTCCTGGGAAGAGTCCGACTCCTCCCCTGGGAGGGAACGGATGTACAGTGAAGACAGAGCAGGTCAGAGGCAGACCCTCACCCTTCCTGCCCTGCCTCCTCCTCAGGAGTTGTAACTGCTGGAGAAGTTTTACAAGCAAAGTGTGGGGTGAGAGGGCAGAGGCTGCCTCCTCCAGCTATTCTCTCCCCTCAGTCCTCTGGGCCCTGCGAGGGGTGGCTCCCAGGGTGGGCAGGCAGGTGACCAGGAGACTCAGCCCCTGGGCGATGTGGCCCTGCCCATGGCAGCTTCCTTAATGCTGTTTGTGAGACAGCAGGGCGGTCAGACGTCACAGTGTGGGGAGAGCTTCAGAGACCTCTTGGCTGTCCAGAGAGCAATCTGATCTGCTCTCGGTGCCAAGGCTGCCCTTCTTTTCTATTCCCCATCCTCAGGCCGAGTGGAGTCCAGGACAAAGCACTAAGTGGCCATTTGCTACAAAACACCTGGAGATGCCAGAGGGCAGCTCGTGGCCTGTCAGTCCACGCTCCCACACAGTCAGTCACACAGTCACACACACAGCGTTAAGGCGTCTGTGCCAGCAAGCCTGGCCACACTGGGCCCAACTTCTCTCCCTCCACCTATGAAGGGTGTAGGGGAGAACCAACCCCTGGCTGCTCCAGAACAGGCTGAAGGGGGAGAGGCTGGCAACGCAAGGTTAACCAGGCCTGGAGGAAGAAGTAGAGGGAGGAAGGCAAGGGCTTTCAAGGCCTCTATTCAGGCCTGCTGGCTGCCCTTGGAAGTAACCCAACTCAGGTTGGGGAGCCCTGACCATAAGCCCCCTGGAAAATGGGGGATGTAGGGAGGGGGGATGAGGGGGGCTAGAGTATTGGGACTTTGGAGGAAGCCAGTGCTATCAATATTTACAAGCATAAAGCCCCATCTTCTGTGCCACCTACCTCTCTACCCCTCCCACAGAAATGAAAGGCCCCTGAGAGCCACCAAGGAAGTGCCCAGACCTCACCAGCTGCGCCCTAGGGAGAGCCCCTTCCCTCCGAATGGCCCCATTTCTGGGCCCCTCAGGAATGTCTGTCTGGCTCTTCTCAGTCAGGAGGAGCCCTGGCCAGGACCCAGGCTGCCCGCCAGCCCTAGGAGTCCTTCAGCATGCTGATGCGGGCATAGATCTTCAGGGCAGGGCCCAGCTTGATGTTCATGGCGCTCATCAGGTGGTCCTCCTTGAGCAGCAGCAGAGCTTGCCCATCGATCTCCTGGGCGCGGAATTCCTCTGCGATCTCCTGGCAGCCTGGGACAGGGGGGCAAAGAGCATCATCAGAGTGATAGCATTCACTCAGCAGCCTCTGTACTTCAGATTCTTTTTCTCAGCTACCGCTCAGCACGGTACCTTGAGGATGGTATGGCATTGCTATGCCTATCTTGCAGAGAAAGGCAAATTCTTACCGTACTCATTTTACAGAGGCTATGTGATTTAGCCAAGGGGGTCAGGATCTGTGCCTCTTCATGTACACCCTTGTTCAGACCTCCCACTCCATGAACTACACTGACCTAGGTGACTAATCAGGTGCTGCACAAGTGCCTGCGTGTGATTTCTGAGGCTGAGTCAGAGGGCCCAGTTGCTTTCACCTTGCTCGGGCAGATAACTTATTTTGGAGTAAGCTGACCAGTGTTTCAGAACACTCAAGCAGCCCTCTGGAGAGGCTCCTGTGCAGAGTAACTGAGGCTTCTGTCAAGAACCAGCCCGGCTGCCTTGTGAGCTGAGCAAGTCACTTGGAAGCAGATCCTCCAGGTCCAGCTTCAGATGACTGCAGTCCTGGCTGACGTCCTCACCAAGACCTGTGAGACCCCAAGCCAGAACTGCTGAGCCAATGCAGGCTCCTGACCCACAGGACCCTTGAGATAACAAGTAATTACTACTTAAAGCCATTAAGTTTTACAGTGATAACTAATATAAATTTTGGTACCATGGAGAGGAAGTGTCCCATTAAAAACCTCTAACCTTGTGGGTGTGTCCTTGGAACTGGCAGGGGTAGAAGATGGAAGAACCTGAGTGTCAGCAAAGGTGCTCTGAGACCCGGAATAGAAGTCAAATGACCTTGGAGGAAGCTGCTGGGGAGGCTTAAAGGACAATGAGCAAACTGCTACTGGAAGTCAGAAGGAAAGGAGATTCAATTTTTTTCTTTTTTTGGGGGGGAGGGGAGTTGAACCCCAGGGCCTCCTGCATGCTTTTTGCAAGCATTTAACCATTGAACTGTACTTCCATCCTATTTTTTACTTTGTATTTTGAGATAGGGTCTTGCTAAGTTATGCAGGTTGCCTCTGGCATCTGATATGCGATCCCCCTGCCTTTGCCTCCCAAATTGCTGGGATTATCAGCTGGGAATTCAACTTCACATTGTCATGAAAGAGCAGAAAATTTAGCAACACTGTTGGTGGTAACATGCCAAGTTTAATGTATGCAATGAGTTGAGCTAAAGAGATTTCCAGAATGAATGCTACAGGTATTGCCTGGCTTCTTCTTGCAGCTCATGGCAAAAAAGGAAGGAGAAAGATAGGGTAAAGGAAAAACTATTCAGCACAAGGGAACCAGTATTTGCTTGTTCTGGAACTCTCTAGCCCTTCCCAATGACAAATGGTGCTGGAATTACAAAATGGCTTCTAGACCAAAAGCAAACCCAGGGAAGTCAAGAAAACAGTTTACTCATCAACCTAAGGGTGATTTAAATATTTTGTTAAGACTGTAATATGGCTGGGTGCAGTGGCACATGCCCATAATCCCAGTTCTTGGGACATTGAGGTAGGAGGATCTTGAGTTCAAGGCCAGCCTGGGCTATATGGTAAGATCCTATTTAGCTGGGTGTGGTGGACCATGCCAGTAATCCCCGTGACTCTGGAGGTGGAGGCAGGAGGAAAGCAGGTTTGAGGCAAGAGGCAGCCTGTGTAACTTAGTGAGACACTGTCCTCAGATAAAAATTTTTTAAAAAGGGCTAGGGGTGCAGCTTAGTGGTAGAGTGCTTCTGAAGTATGCACAAAGCCCTGGG